>WOXC01003035.1:0-64725 GCA_011680675.1 Gymnobelideus leadbeateri
GAGGCCAGGCCAGGCCAGGCGAGGCCGGGGTACGCTGGCGGGGAGCGGACGCGGGGGAGGGGGAGGGGGTGGGGAGTGGGAGGGGGCCCGCCCTGCACGGGCCGGCGGGCTGACTGGTTAGCCAAGTCCCGGGCTGGGTCCCTCGACCAGGCTCGTGGTGTCCAAGCACAAGGCTCCCGCTCCGGCTCGGGTAGCGCTGCCGGCGAGCAGCTCGCTTGCCCGGCGCTTGCTCTCTCTTTCTGCCTCCTTTCTTTCTTTCCTTCCTTCCTTCCTTCTTTCCTCCCTTCTTTCCTTCCTTCCTTCCCTCACTCCTCTCTCGAAGCCAAAGGGAATTACCTCTGCAAACTCGGGCTGGGGGCGGCTGCCGGCAGAGGTGACGGGGCGCTCACCGCGGGGAGGAGGAGGCGCCGGCTTGCGGGGGGGGTGTGGAGGGGGGAGCACCGAGCCAGCCCTCGATCCTCCCTCCCCCAGCACTTTGCTCGCTTCCTCCGAGGTCTCCGACGCTTTGCAGAAACTTCACCGAAGAGGAAAGGGCAGCTCCCGGGCGTCGCCGCCGCCGCACTGCAAGAGGCGTTGGCTGAGACCGGAGCTGGGTGGAGGGGAGGGGACGGGGCGGGCGTGCACGGGGCACGGGGGAGGGGGGAGGTGGAAGACGCGACGGTCCGCGGCCCCCGGTGCTCGCGCCTTGCCTGAGCCCGCCTGCTCTGGGCACCCCTGTCAGGCTCACTCTCCTGCCTCACTCCGGGTTTGGTTTTCTGCTAGCTGCTGCCGCTTCTTCCTCTTCTCCTCCTTCTCTCCTCCCTCCTTCTCCGTCCTCCTCCTCCCTCCTCCCCTCCTCCTTTTCTTCTTCTTCTTCTTCTTCTTCTTCTTCTTCTTCTTCTTCTTCTTCTTCTTCTTCTTCTTCTCCTCCTCCTCCTCCTCCTCTTCCTCCTCCTCCTCTCCCTCCTCCTCCTTTTCTTTCTCCTTCTCCCTTTCTTTCTCCTTCTTTTCTTTCTCTTCCTCCTTTTCTTTCTCTTCCTCCTTCTCCTCTTCCTCTTCTAATCACCCGGCACGCTGGCTCCCCAGGATCTCAGTGGGGGCACTGGAAGGTTGGGAACAAATGCAACAGTTTGTTAGCCGTGTCCCGCCCCGCCGGGCCGGCCTCCCTCTCCTCCCTTCCCCTCACCTCCTTTTAGTCTCCACTCTCTCCCGAGCACAGACTGGGACACAGGGGAGCAACAAGTGCTAGCCGCTGGCTCTCTGACCTCCTTCGCTGTAGCCTTCCTCCTTCTAGGCTGGGGAGTGGGGGGTGGGACGTGGTTCTGCTGCAGTCTCAGAGGGACCCGAGGATAATCCTCAGTTTTGGCCGGGGCTGGGGACTGGAGCACAAAGCTGGGGGCTCCACCTCAGGACCTCTGCCTCCCACGCCCTCCATCCCCAGGCGTGCAAGCCCTTGGCCTTGCTGTTTGAACTGAGCCGGCACTAGGTCGGCGACAGCTACCGACTTAGATGGGGCAGGGTGGGGGTTGGGGGGAGGGGCGGGGAAGCAAACGAAAGCCCACCAAGTTGGAACACCCTCCCTAGAACGCGTGAGATACATAACATATGGCTGAATTGAATCTTAGTGAGGGGGTCCTCCTTTCCTGAGGAGCGAGGGCTAGACTCCGTAGCTCTCCCCCATCCCCCCTCCAAACTGCGCTTAGACAAACACCTGTACGTGCGAAGCATGCAAAGACACGGTGACTGAATAGTAACGGTGACGATGTTGATGAAAATTCCCCTACCTATAGGGCTTTGCCGCTTCCAAAGGATTTTCCTATAACTATGCCCATTTTATAGGTGAGGAACTAGGCTGAGGAGGGCAAGATGCTTTCTCCAGGGTCACTCTCTTAATGCACTGCTTTGGAACTCAGCTCTCCCGGTTCCAAGAGCCCTGCTCTCATAACCAGCAAACACGTGAGAAATTGACCAGCCCTCGGATTGCAACCAGGTTAGCCTGCCGATTTCCGAAAGGAGCTTTGCCAGAGCACGAGAGCGCCCAGCATTCTCCCCCAAGTGCTTTTGTGTCAATTGAGTTCACTAATCACGACCCCTCTAGGGACCAAAACTTGCCGGTGGCACTTGGCGAAAGGCAGGGAGTATCCTACCACCCACTTTTTCTAGGGGCCGAGACTTCTGTGTATTGGGTGGGGGAGGGATGCACAGCTAGCCTTTAAGCCAGCAGGGGGCCCTGGTCTTCATTATCTTTTACTCACTATATCTGCGGGAAAGAGGCAGGATATGGCTGCCCCCAGGGTAGCTGGGCCTGCTTTCCACTTTTTGCAGTTTTCCAGAGGGGAGGGGAGAGCACTGGACTGCCGCCCCTGGACCACTGCCTGGGGAGAAGACTGGCAGCATAGGAATTTGCCTGTATTGCTGCGTGAAGGTGGATCACTCAATTCAAATCAGAAAACATTATGATGACCCTATTCTGTGCAAAGCCCTGACAAGACCTAACTCCTGCCCTCAAAGAGTGTGCAATCTTTACAGAAGATACTCAATAAATAACCATAATAGACAATATTATCTGATGGCATTTCTGATAAAAGGGGACCTTCGAAGAAGAAGGGACCATCTGTGTTAGGCTTTAAAACAACAAGAAATAGATAAACTTTGGCTTAGAGGAAGGTAGATTTAAAGCTGGATCAACACTTCAGAGGCCATCTGGTTCAACCTCTTCATTTTACAAATGGGGAAACTAAGGCCCAGAAAGGTTAAATGACTTGTCCAGAGTCACACATAGGGTCCCAGATCTAGAGGTGGAAGGAACCTTAGAGGCCACCTAGTCATTTTACAGGGAAGGAAACTAAGGCCCAGAGAGGTGAAGTGCTGCCCAGGATCACACAGATTACTTCGGTGTTCTAGGTTATTGGGAATCCATGTTAATGTTTTCCACCCTAGAGCTATGTAGGCTAAAATCACTCATCCCCTAAGCAATGGGAATCTATAAAATATGTGGATCAGTTTTGCATTTTATGTTGAGGAAGAACTACTAGGGGCTTTTCAGGTCCTAAGGAATGAGCTTTCCTCCTCTTGGATTGTAAGTCCCTTGGGGGCAGAGCCTACTTTTTATTTTATTTTTTTTTTAATTTTATTTTAATTTTTTTTTTAAACAAATACTTTATTAACTTCTGTTTTACATCATTCATTTCCGCCAGGTTTTGAGTTACAATCATTTTCCCCCCATTATTCCCCTACCCAACCTCCCAGAATAGCAGTCCCACAAGATATCGGTTCCTCCAATCTGCTCTCTCCCATACCTTCTCCCATACCCCCATCGACTTTTCCATTAGAGGAAGATGAATCTTTGTGTCCCAATGCCTGCACATCTTATCTCCCAATTATAGGCAAAAGAGTATTAATAATAGTATATATATATATTTGAAACATTTAATGTTAAGACCTCGAATTTCAGATCCATTTCCTTCCTCCCTTGTCACCCATTCCCTCTGGGGAGATAAGTAATTCAGTATATGTTGTACATGTCTAGCTATGCAAAACATTATCATAGTAGATATATTGTACAAGGCTGCTTATAATTCCCTCCCACTCATCCCACCCCCCACCTGGTCCATTCCCTACATGATCCTGTCCCTCTTCTATAGTGGGTACTTCCAACCTCCCCTCACCCCAAGGATGCCCTCCTCTCATCCCCCTTCCCCCTATCCTGCTGCAGGTTGAGATATCCCATTTAGTATGTATGTCATTTTCTCCCTGAACCAAATTCAATGTGAATGTGGTTTTGCCTTTTTAGCCTTCCTTATTCTCCCCCTCCTTTGCAACCACTTCCCCTACATGAGATAGTTTACCCTACCATGTCTCTCCCCATCTCCTCTTGCCACTTTCCTCTCTCACCTCATAATTTCATCCCTTGAGTATTCTCCCTTCCCAACAAAATCAACCTATGCCCTCTATCCATATATAACTGTAACCATATACACACACATTCACATATGTATTCATATGACCACACCCCCTTCTTCCATTATTTTCATAGTGAGAAAGATATCATCAGTCACAGTTATTGCTTTTCCATATAGGAATGTAAATAGTTCAACTTTGATAAGTTCCTTTTGATTTCTTTTCCCTGATTACCTTCTCAGGCATCTCTTCCTTCTTGTGTCTGGATGTCAAATTTTCTATTCAACTCTGGTTTTTTCCTCAAGAATGCTTGAAAGTCCTCTATTCCACTGAATGACCATATTTTCCCCTGAAACAAAATACTCAGTTTTGCTGGGTAGGTGACCCTTGGGTTCATTCCCAGTTCTTTTGCCCTCTGGAATATCATATTCCATGCCCTTCGATCCCTCAGTGTAGAAGCTGCCAGGTCCTGGGCTATTCTGATTGTGTTTCCACAATATTGAAATTGTTTCTTCCTGGCTGCTTGTAGTATTTTCTCCTTGATCTGGGGATTCTGGAACCTGGCTATAATATTCCTGGGAGTTTTCTTTTTGGGATCTTTTTCAGGAGGTGATCTGTGGATTCTTTCAACCTCTATTTTGCCCTCTGGATCTAAAACATCAGGGCAGTTTTCCTTGAGAATTTCTTGAAGGGTGATTTCTAGGTTCTTTCTTTGATCATGGCTTTCAGGTAGTCCAATAATTTTTAAATTGTCTCTCCTGGATCTATTTTCCAGGTCAGTGGTTTTTCCCATGAGATATTTCACATTGCCTTCTAATCTTTCATTTGTTTGGATCTGCTTAACAGCATCTTGATTTCTCATAAAGTCATTAGCTTCCATTTGCTCCAGTCTAACTCTGAAGGAATGAATCTCCTCAGTGAACTTTTGAGATTCTTTTTCCATCTGGCAAATTCGACTTTTTAAGGCATTCTTCTCCTCATTGCCCTTTTGGGCCTCCTTTGCCATTTGAGCTAGTCTATTTTTTAAGGTGTTGTTTTCCTCAGTCAGGCTGTTGACCCTCATTTCATACTTTTCCTGCATCCTTCTCATTTCTCTTTCTAATTTTTCCTCCACTTCTCTTATTTGATTTTTAAAGTCCTTCTTAAGGTCCTCTATGGCCTGCAACCCACTCATGTTTTCCCCTGGGGCTTTTGGAGCAGGACTTCTGACCTCACAGTCCTTTTCCCGCTCTATGCCCCCAAAATAGGAGTCTAGGGTTGCATTTTTCTGTTTCCTTTGCCTTGGCATGTTGCCACTTAATTGCTTGACTTTTGGGCTTGTTGCCACACTATGGCTTTAAGGCCAGATAGAGGAATTTTCGTCCCGAACGTGTGGGGGGCAACTTCCGTTTCTGGCAAGCTGTAAACCCACCCACAACTTCCACCCTAGATCACAATCCAGATCCAGGGAGGTTAAAGCAAGAGCGATTACCCCCCAAGACTGATCGCTGGATCTCCCCACGATTTGTAGGCTGGGAGCCGGAAATGCCTATGAAAACTACACAATGGCGTGTCTCCTCAGCGGCTTCTAGCCCCCAGGGGAGGGAGCTGACGCATTCCCCAAATACAGGTCCCAAAGTCCATAGGACACTAACCTCTTACTTTGTCCTAGGCAAGTCTATGTTGATAATTCTGGGGTCGCCACAGTTCCTGGTGTTCTGGGGTTCCTCCAGCGGGCTGCTGGCCCTGCCGCCCTGGGGCTAAAACCTCGGCTCACGTGGACCTGGGCTCGGCTCGGCTCAGCTCCTGTGCTCTGCGCTCTGGGCTCTGCCTGCTGCCGGCTCCCAGACCACTGCGCTGGTCCTTCCTGCAGGGCTGCTGGGCTGTCCTCAGCGGGAGGTTAGCTTCTCTGTGTCGTTCTGTGGGTGCTGGGGCTCCAGAAGTTTTTCAGAGTCCTTTTTTACATAGTTTGTGGAGAATCTGGGGGCAGAGAGGCTTGGATGAGCTGTTTCTACTCCGCCATCTTGGCTCCGCCCCCCCTACTTTTTATTTTAAGTGATTATTTTTTTTAACATTCTGACAGGGACCATCTTTTGTCTTTCTTTGTATCCTTAGTACAGTGCCTGGTACTATAGGTGCCTAATAAATTCAGAAGACATTCCTTCAGTTGTTAGTGACTATTGTCACTGTCTAGTGGAGCAAGAGTCTCATTTGGAGCAGCAAGAGATGCCAGGTTAGTGGTACCTTAGAGATAATTGATTTAAACCTCTTCGTTTTCCAGGAAGAGGAAACGAAAGACTAGAGAAATCGGAGGCCTTTGCCCAGGCCATACAGCCAAGAGCTGAAGCTGAATTTGGATCCAGGCTTTCGAGCTCCCAAGCCAACATGCTCATCTTGAGGTCATACAGATGATAATGTAGCCAAATTCTTAGTTATCCACTGAAATGGAGGATGAGGAGTGGAGGGGGGAGAGGGATGAGAGCTGAGAGGGAAGGCAATTGAAGTGCAGAGAAAGATGTACATGTTATTTGGACACTCATTCTACCATCTGTCCTCAGCAAACCTCACGGGTAACCACATCAAATGCACCAAGCTTCACATCTTTGCCTTTACATCCCTCCTCTCCCACCTCTTCTGCCCAACCAGCACACACACCCAAAAAGAGTAGAGTGCCCAGGAATGAAAAAGGCATGCAGGTAGGGAGCTGGAGGGACTTAGAGGGGAAGCAAAACGTCAGGAGAAATCTCTCCAGTGAGTAGCAAGTCCCTGAGTAATTTACAGCATGTCTGATAGCCACGCTGGAAACTATTACCACCTCTGTCCCAATTTTCCCCGTCCATTGAGTCTCAGACCACTAATATCAGTCCCTTAGGTCTATAAGAGAGGAGAAGGAACTACTCAAAAGAAAGTTGAGTGATAAAGCTGGAAGAGATCTTGAAATGTAGACCATTGGAGTTGAATGGAGACTGGCCCAATGATTTAATTGACATTGGGAATTCCCAGATGAGAAAACTCCCACCCCCAAGTGCAAGTAACTACCTTCTCTGCAACTTCTGGTCTTAGAGGGTTGTCTTATAGAGGGTAAGCACTTACCCAGGGTCACACAGCCACTGTGGGCCAGAGGTGGGCCAGAGAGGAATAGAGGGATAGAAGCAATATGGCTCTGTGAACTCTGATTTGGTCTTAGAACCAGAAAGAATTTGGCTCAGATCTCACCCCAACTGGGGCCAGACAGGTCACTAAAGCATTGCCCAAGTTATAAGAACCCAGGAAAGAGCCTTGGTGCTCATGGAATCCAATCCCTTCATTTAGCAAGTGAGGCAAGTGTATTTCTTGTGTGTGGCTGTGTGTCTGTGTGTGTGATTTGCCCATACTCCTCCAACTAGACCTACATATAAGTTATCCCCACCACACATTTGCACAGAGACTCTTTTTTATTTATCCCTCTTCCTCCACCCCAACACTTTCACTCTCTTCCTCTCTCTCTCTTCCCTCCCTCCCTCCCTCCCTCTCTCTCTCTCTCTCCCTCCTCCCTCACTCTCTCTCTCTCTCTCTCTCTCTCTCTCTCTCTCTCTCTCCCTCCCTCCCTCTCCCTCCCTCTCTCTCTCCCTCCCTCCCTCTCCCTCCCTCTCTCTCTCTCTCACACACACACACTTTTCTTAAAAGTACCTGTTCTAAGTGTATTATATACAGTGGTATGGGACTCACCCAGAATTTGAGGACCCATTCACGCCAGCTGTGATGGTACATTCCCACAACCTGGCATGTGGTTATCTGTTTGAAATTCCCTCCCAGTGAACCACATCTTAAGGAACCAAGATTCCCTTCACCTTCAAGCCCCCTCCACACACACACACCCTGCCCCAGTAATCAGCTGATGGGATATACATTCCCACTTCTCTGATGCACACAATTATCATTGGATTTCACATTCATTAAGCCCCAAACCTGTTCTGTGATAGCAACATAGTTGAGGGGGTATTGAGGGAGGTAGAAACCAAGCTGCCTCTGAACTGTGGACTAAAGGCAAATCTTTTAACATTGCTACACCTCAGTTTCCCAATCTATGAAACAAAGGAATTCTATAGTCCCTACTGCAGAGTTATGGCAAGGCTCTGATGAGAACGTGTACACAAATCATTTCACAAACGTTAAAACACTGTATAAATATCACTATACAACACTATATAAATAAGAATTAACTAGACATACATTTTTGTACATGGTGAATGTGGAAATTTGCTTTTGCTGGACTTCTCATATGCATTACAAAGGTTTGGCTTTCTTCAGCTGGGGGCGGGGAGGGATGTGGGAGATAAAATAAATGCTTGAGAATAGGAAAAAAAGGATAAGAATAATCAAATAATTTTTAATGCCTTATTTTGGTTTTTGTAGGAAAGGCAGGGCACCTTTACTTTGGAAAGGGAATGATAAAGCATGTATCTACTTTGTATAAGGTCAAGTGGGAAGGATCTGGTGTAGATTGTGAATCCCATGTGACAATGCTACAAGTTGTTGCTGTTTTTATTTTTATTTATTTATTTTAAAGCAATTGGGGTTAAGTAACTTGCTCAAGGTTACACGGCTAGTCATTATTTATGCGTGGGTGCTAATTTTTTCTGAGGCTGGTTTCGATCTCGGGTCATCCCAACTCCGAGGCCGGCGCTCTTACTCACTGCACCACCTAGCTGCCCCTGTTGCTGTTTTTTTGTTTGTTTGTTTGTTTTTTTAAACAAATGCTTTATTAACTTCTGTTTTACATCATTCATTTCCACCAGATTTTGAGTTACAATCATTTCCCCCCCATTATTCCCCTACCCAACCTCCCAGAATAGCAGTCCTGCAAGATATGGCTTCCTCCAATCTGCTCTCTCCCATACCTTCTCCCATACCCCCATCGACTTTTCCATTAGAGGAAGGTGAATCTTTGTGTCCCAATGCCTGCACATCTTATCTCCCTATTACAAGCAAGAGAGTATTAATATTAGTGTTTATATATATATATATATTTGAAACATTTAATGTTAAGACCTCGAATTTCAGATCCATTTCCTTCCTCCCTTGTCACCCATTCCCTCTTGGGAGATTAATTCAGTACATGTTGTACATGTCTGGTTATGCAAAACATTATCATAGTAGATATATTGTACAAGGCTGCTTATAATTCCCTCCCACTCATCCCACCCCCCACCTGGTCCATTCCCTACATGATCCTGTCCCTCTTCTATAGTGGGTACTTCCAACCTCCCCTCCCCCCAAGGATGCCCTCCCATCCATCATCCCTCCTCTCATCCCCCTTCCCCCTATCCTGCTGCAGGTTGAGATATCCCATTTAGTATGTATGTCATTCTCTCCCTGAACCAAATTCAATGTGAATGTGGTTTTGCCTTTTTAGCCTTCCTATTCTCCCCCTCTGTTGCAACCACTTCCCCTTGCTTCTTCTACTTGGGATAGTTTACCCTACCCTGTCTCTCCCCATCTCCTCTTGCCACTTTCCTCTCTCACCTCATAATATCATCCCTTGAGTATTCTCCCTTCCCAACAAATTCAATCTATGCCCTCTATCCATATATAACTGTAACCATATACACACACATCCACATATGTATTCATATGACCCCACACCCTTCTTCCATTATTTTCATAGTGAGAAAGATATCATCAGTCACAGTTATTGCTTTTCCATATAGGAATGTAAATAGTTCAACTTTGATAAGTTCCTTTTGATTTCTTTTCCCTGATTACCTTCTCAGGCATCTCTTCCTTCTTGTGTCTGGATGTCAAATTTTCTATTCAATTCTGGTTTTTTCCTCAAGAATGCTTGAAAGTCCTCTATTCCACTGAATGACCATATTTTCCCCTGAAACAAAATACTCAGTTTTGCTGGGTAGGTGACCCATGGGTTCATTCCCAGTTCTTTTGCCCTCTGGAATATCATATTCCATGCCCTTCAATCCCTCAGTGTAGAAGCTGCCAGGTCCTGGGCTATTCTGATTGTGTTTCCACAATATTGAAATTGTTTCTTCCTGGCTGCTTGTAGTATTTTCTCCTTGATCTGGGGATTCTGGACCCTGGCTAGAATATTCCTGGGAGTTTTCTTTTGGGGATCTTTTTCAGGAGGTGATCTGTGGATTCTTTCAACCTCTATTTTGCCCTCTGGATCTAAAACATCAGGGCAGTTTTCCTTGAGAATTTCTTGAAGGGTGATTTCTAGGTTCTTTCTTTGATCATGGCTTTCAGGTAGTCCAATAATTTTTAAATTGTCTCTCCTGGTTCTATTTTCCAGGTCAGTGGTTTTTCCCATGAGATATTTCACATTGCCTTCTAATGTTTCATTTGTTTGGATCTGCTTAACAGCATCTTGATTTCTCATAAAGTCGTTAACTTCCATTTGCTCGAGTCTAACTCTGAAGGAATGAATCTCCTCAGTGAGCTTTTGAGATTCTTTTTCCATCTGGCAAATTCGACTTTTTAAGGCATTCTTCTCCTCATTGCCCTTTTGGGCCTCCTTTGCCATTTGAGTTAGTCTATTTTTTAAGGTGTTGTTTTCTTCAGTCAGGCTGTTGACCCTCATTTCATACTTATCCTGCATCCTTCTCATTTCTTTTTCCAATTTTTCCTCCACTTCTCTTATTTGATTTTTAAAGTCCTTGTTCAGGTCCTCTATGGCCTGCCACCTGCTCATGTTTCCCCTGGGGCTTTTGGAGCAGGACTTCTGACCTCACAGTCCTTTTCCTGCTCGATGCCCCCAAAATAGGAGTCTAGGGTTGCATTTTTCTGTTTCCTTTGCCTTGGCATGTTGCCACTTAATTGCTTGACTTTTGGGCTTGTTGCCACACTATGGCTTTAAGGCCAGATAGAGGAATTTTCGTCCCGAACGTGTGGGGGGCAACTTCCGTTTCTGGCAAGCTGTAAACCCATCCACGACTTCCACCCTAGATCACAATCCAGATCCAGGGAGGTTAAAGCAAGAGCGATTACCCCCCAAGACTGATCGCTGGATCTCCCTACAGTTACATGCAGGCCGGGAGCTGGAGCTGCCTCTGAAAACTACAAAATGGCGTGTCTCCTCAGTGGCTTCTAGCCCCCAGGGGAGGAAGCCGACGCATTCCCCAAATACAGGTCCCAAAGTCCATAGGACACTAACCTCTTACTTTGTCCTAGGCATGTCTATGTTGATAATTCTGGAGTCGCCACAGCTCCTGGTGTTCTGGGGTTCCTCCAGCTGGCTGCTGGCCCTGCCGCCCTGGGGCTAAAACCTCGGCTCACACGGACCTGGGCTCGGCTCAGCTGGGCTCCTGCGCTCTGCGCTCTGTGCGCTGCCGGCTCCCAGACCGCTGCGCTGGTCCTTCCTGCAGGGCTGCTGGGCTGTTCTCAGCGGGAGGTTAGCTTCTCTGTGTCATTCTGTGGGTGCTGGGGCTCCAGAAGTAGTTCAGAGTCCCCTTTTACATAGTTTGGGGGGAATCTGGAGGCAGAGTGGCTTGGAAGAGCTGTTTCTACTCTGCCATCTTGGCTCCACCCCCCCCCCCCCCGGTTGCTGTTTTTAAAAGTGAAAACAACAACCACCAAGGCAGAGTCAAGATGGCGGAGTAGAAACAGAACTTTTGCGCAGCTCTGGCTCCCACCTTCCCCAATCCATATAAAAGGAGACTCTGAACAAACTTTGGAGTTACAGAATCCACAAAATGAAACAGAGAAGCTAACTTCCCACTGAGAACAGCCTGGCAGGCCAGCAGGAATGGGCCAGCTCAGCACCCTGGGAGCTGACCCCAGCCCCTTGTGAGACAGAGGTTTTAGCCCCAGAGGAGGCCTGACCAGCAGCCAGCTGGAAGGACTCCAGAACACCAACAGTTGTGGCTGTTTCCAGAATTATCAACACATAGAGGCTAAGGACAAAGTGAGAGGTCAGTGCAGTTTGGACTTTGGAACCCACAAGTTGGGAGTGTGTCTGCCTCTTCCTCCAAGGCTAGAAGACTTGAGACACCTCTGCACAGCCACCACATTGCAGCTTCAACTCCTGGCCTATAGACTGCAGGGGGACAGGGCAACCAGTCTGGGGGGGTAATGGCTTTTGCTTTAACCTGCTTAGATCTATATTTCAGTCTAGGGTGGACGTCCTGGGGTGTGCAACCAGCTTGCCAGAGTGTGTGGGGGCTTCAGAGAGGGCACCCAACTAATACCTCTGGCAGGTGAGAAAACCTAAGCTTTGGGGATGGAAGCTCCCCTGCCTGATGGCACAGTCCTAATGTGGCAAAAAGCCCAAAAGTCAAGTAATTGAGTGGCAACATGATCAGGCAAAGGAAGCAAAACAAACAGAAGAATCGAACATTAGACTCCTATTTTGGGGATAAAAAGGATCAAAGCATGGAACAGGAGGAGGACTGGGAGGTCAGAACTCCTGCACCAAAAGCCCCAAATGAAAATATGAGCTGGTTACAGGCCATAGATGACCTTAAGAAGCAGAGAAGAGAAGCGGAGGAAAAATTGGGAAGAGAAATGAGAATTATGCAAGAAAATTATTAAATGAAAGTCAACAGGCTGAGGAAAATAACACTTTATTTATTTTTTTTTTAAAGCAATTGGGGTTAAGTAACTTGTCCAAGGTTACACGGCTAAGTTTTTGTTTGTGCGCATTAAGTGTCGGAGGCCGGCTCCAAACTCAGGTCCTTCTGACTCCAGGGCCGTCGCTCTATTCACTGCGCCACCTAGCCGCCCCCAAAATAACACTTTAAAAACAGACTAACTCAAATGGCAAAAGAGGCTCAAAAAAGGCAATGAGGAAAAGAATGCCTTAAAAATCAGAATTCGCCAGATGGAAAAAGAATCTCAAAAGCTCACTGAGGAGAACCATTCCTTAAGAATTAGGTTGGAGGGACATTGGAGCCAGGTAGGAGAGATGGGCCCCCACGGGAGAGAGCAGCTTCTTAAAATAGTTGATAGCATCTATTTTAAAACATCAGCAAGTATTATATGCAATGGGGATAAACTAGAAGCCTTTCCAATAAGATTGGGAGTGAAACAAGGGTGTCCACTATCACCCCTCTTATTCAATCTGGTACTAGAAACATTAGCAGTAGCAATTATAGAAGAAAAAGAAATCAAATTAGGCAAAGAAGAGACCAAGCTATCACTCTTTGTAGATGATATGATGATATACTTAGAGAATCCTAGAGAATCAAGTAAAAAACTACTTGAGACAATAAATAAATCTGGCAAAGTTGCAGGATATAAAATAAACCCACATAAATACTCGGCATTCCTGTACATCTCTAATGAAACTCAACAGCAAGAGATAGAAAGAGAAATCCCATTTAAAGTCACTGTAGACATTATAAAATATTTGGGAATCTACTTGCCAAAACAATCCCAGAATCTATATGATCACAACTACAAAACACTTCTCACACAAATAAAATCAGATCTAAATAGTTGGAAAAATATCAATTGCTCGTGGCTGGGTCGAGCTAATATAATAAAAATGACAATTTTACCCAAACTAAACTATATATTTAGTGCCATACCAATCAATTTATCAAAAAACTACTTTTTAGAGTTAGACAAAATAATAACAAAATTTATTTGGAAAAACAAACCGTCTAGAATATCAAGGGAATTAATGAAAAGAAACGCTAGGGAAGGTGGACTAGCTATGCCAGATCTCAATCTGTATTATGCAGCAGCAGTCATCAAAACTGCTTGGTACTGGCAGAGCTGTAGAGTAGTGGATCAATAGAATAGATTAGGTGCAGGAGACCCAGCAGTTAATGAATATAGCAATCTATTGTTCGATAAACCCAAAGACCCCAGTTTTTGGGATAAGAATGCACTATTTGACAAAAACTGTGGGGAAAACTGGAATACAGTATGGCAGAAACTGGGCATAGACCAATATCTAACACCATATACCAAAATCAAGTCTGAATGGGTGCATGATCTAGGTGTAAAGGATGATACTGTAAGCAATTTGGGAAAGCAAGAAGTAGTTTACCTGACAGATTTGTGGAGAGGGGAAGACTTTAGGACCAAACAAGAATTAGAGAACATTATAAAATGCAAAATGGATAATTTTGATTACATTAAATTGAAAAGCTTCTGTAAAAATAAAGCCAATGTAACCAAGATCAAGAGGGAGGTGGGAAATTGGGAAAGAATTTTTACAACTTGTGTCTCTGATAAAGGACTCATTTCTAAAATGTATAGAGAATTGAGCCAAATCTATATGAATACAAGTCATTCCCCAATTGATAAATGGTCAAAGGATATGAACAGTCAGTTTTCAGAGAAAGAAATTAAAGCTATCTATAAACATATGAATAAATGCTCTAAATCACTATTGATTAGAGAAATGCAAATCAAAACAACTCTGAGATACCACATTTCTCCAGTCAGATTCGCTAAGATGACAAAACAAGAAAGTGACAAATGCTGGAGAGGATGTGGACAAATTGGAACACTAATACATTGCTGGTAGAGTTGTGAACTTATCCAACCATTCTGGAGAGGAATCTGGAATTATGCCCAAAGGATTATAAATAATTTTGTACCCTTTACCCAACAATACCACTTCTAGGGTTATATCCCAAAGAGATCACAGAAGTGGGAAAAAGACCCATATGTACAAAAATATTTATAGCAGCCCTTTTTGTAGTTGCAAAGAATTGGAAACTAAAGGGGTGGCCATCAATTGGTGAATGGCTAAACAAGTTGTGGTATATGAATATAATGGAATATTATTGTGCTGTAAGAAACGAGAAGGTGACGGATTTCATAATTACCAGGAGAGACTTATACAAACTGATGCTGAGCGAGAAGAGTAGAATCAGAAGAAATTTGTATACAATCACAGACATACCATATCTGTGATGACCAATTATGACAGACTGGACTCTTTCCAGCAAAGCAGTGATATAAGTCAATCCCGAAAGACTCAAGAAAGAGAGAAATGCGACATCCAGAGATATAACTAGAAAGAACTGAGCCTGAATCCTGATGGAAGCAAACTAAATGATCTTTTTCTTTTCATTGTTTGGTTTTATTTCTTCTTTACCATCTTTCATCCCAGCGAGTACAATACACCTTTCTAATTGGAATAATGTCTAATATGAATGTATTTGCATATCCTCTACTGGACTATATACTGTTGTGGGGGTAGAGGGGAGGGAAGTAAAGGAAATTTGCAAATCAAGGAACTATGGAACTGAATCTTGTTAACTGAAACTAAACTAATAAATTAATTTAAAAAAAGAATTAGATTGGAGCAAATGGAAGTTAGTGCCACCATTTTGCAGCTTCAGTTGCAGCTTCAGCTCCTGGCCTCTAGACTGTAGGGGGATCCAGCAATCAGTCTTGGGGGGTAATCGTTCTTGCTTTAACCTCCCTGGATCTGGATTGCAGTCTGGGGTGGACGTTTTGGACTAATACCTCCGGAAGTTGAGAAGACCCCAATGTTTGGGACAGAAGCTCCCCTGTCTGGTGGCAGAGTCTTATTGTGGCAACAAGCCCAAAAGTCAAATAATTAAGTGGCAACATGCCTAGGCAAAGGAAACACAATAAAGAGAAAAATTCAACATTACACTCTTATTTTGGGGGCAAAGGGGATGGAAGCATGGAAGAGGAGGAGGACTGTGACATCAGAAATCCTGCACCAAAGGCCACTAATGAAAATACAAGCAGGTTACAGACCATAGAGGACCTTAAGAAGGATTTTAAAAACCGAATAAGAGAAGTGGAGGAAAAATTGGGAAGAGAAATGAGAAGGATGCAGGAAAAATATGAAATGAGAGTCAACAGCCTGACTGAGGAAAATAACACCTTAAAAATAGACTAACTTAAATGGCAAAGGAGGCTCAAAAGGGCAATGAGGAGAAGAATGCCTTAAAAAGCTGAATTTGCCAGATGGAAAAAGAATCTCAAAAGCTCACTGAGGAGATCCATTCCTTCAGAGTTAGACTGGAGCAAATGGAAGCTAGTAACTTTATGAGAAATCAAGTTGCTTTTAAACAGATCCAAACAAACGAAAGAATAGAAGGCAATGTGAAATATCTCATGGGACAAACCACTGACCTGAAAAATAGATCCAGGAGAGATAATTTTAAAATTATTGGACTACCTGAAAGCCATGATCAAAGAAAGAACTTAGAAATCATCCTTCAAGAAATTCTCCAGGAAAATTGCCCTGATGTTTTAGACCCAGAGGGCAAAACAGAGGTTTAAAGAATCCACTGACCACCTCCTGAAAAAGATCCCAAAAAGAAAACTCATAGGAATATTATAGCCAGGTTCCAGGATTCCCAGATCAAGGAGAAAATACTACAAGCAGCCAGGAAGAAACAATTTGAATATTGTGGAAACATAATCAGAATAACACAGGACCTGGCAGCTTCTACACTGAGGGATCAAAGGGCATGGAATATGATATGTCAGAGGGCAAAAGAGCTGGGATTGAAGCCAAGGGTCACCTACCCAGCAAAACTTAGTGTTTTGTTTCAGGGGAAAATATGGTCATTCAGTGAAACAGAGGACTTTCAAGCATTCTTGAGGGAGAAACACAGAGTTGAATAGTAAATTTGACATTCAGATACAAGAAGCAAGAGATGCCTGAGAAGGTAATCAGGGAAAAGAAATCAAAAGGAACTTATCAAAGTTGAACTATTTACATTCCTACATGGAAAAACAATAACTGTGACTGATGAAACCTTTCCCAGTATGAAAATAATTAAAGAAGGGCATATGGGCATATGAATACATATGTGAATGTGTGTATATATGTTTAGAGGTATACATGGATAAAGGGCACAGGTTCAATTTGGTAGGAAAGGATGATACTTAAGGGGTGAAATTAAGAGGTGAGAGAGGAATGTGGGAAGAGGAGATGGGGAAAGACAGGGTGGGGTATACTATCTCATGTAGAAGAGGCAAGGGGAAGTGTTTGCAGGGAGGGGAAGAACAGGAAGGCAAAAAGGCAAAATCATATTCTCATTGAATTTGGCTCAGAGAGAGAATGACATAGACACTAAATTGGACATCTCACCCTGCAGAAGAGTAGGGGGGAGGGGAATGAGAAGGGGTGGATGGAGGGGAGGGCATTCTGGAGGGAGGGGAGGTTGGAGGTACCCACTTTCAAAGAGGGACAGGTTAAAGGTAGGGAATGGACCAGGTGTGGGGTGGGATGGGTGGGAGGGAAATATAAGGAGTCTTTTACATTATATCTACTATGGTAATGTTTTGCATAACTATACATGTACAACACTTACTGAATTGCTTCTCTTCCCAGTGGGAGTGGATGACAAGGCAGGAAGGGAATGGATCTGGAATTCGAAGTTTTAAAAGTACATGTTTCAAATATATATAAATACTATTATTAACACTATTTTGCATGTAATTGGGAGATAAGATGTGCAGGCATTGGGTCACAGAGATTCATCTTGCCCTAATGGTAAAGTCGAAGGGGGTATGGGAGAAGATATGGGAGAGAGCATATTCATGAGGGGATATCCTGTGGGACTGCTATTCTGAGGTGGTGGGTAGAGGAAAAATGGGGGACAATTGTAACTCAAAATCTGTCAGATATGAATGATGTAAACCAGAATTTAATAAAGCATTAAAAAAAAGTAAATGGAAAATATTTAAGCAAATAAACAAAATATGATAGAACATAGATAAAACTATTATGTAGTTTTCTAAGTCAATATGAGGCTGGAAAGGATCCTTATCTACTCTTAGTGACCTCCATTTCTTTTTTTCGGAGGGCGAAAGGCAAGGCAATTGGGGTTGTGACTTGCCCAAGATCACATAGCTAGTTAAATTTCAAGTATCTGAGGCTAGATTTGAACCCAGATCCTCCTGACTCCAGGGCCAGTCCTCTATTCACTGCACCACCTAGCTACCCCAGTGACCCCCATTTCTATTTGAATTTGACACTCTTGTCTTAGAACACAGACCATCAATACTGGGAGGAATCTTAGAACAGAGAATCAATGGACCTCAATCCTCTCATTGTACACATTTATTTACCAGTGGATCCAAGAAATGCCCTGCAAAAAACTCAGCTTCAGCCAGTTATAGAGCCTGGACAATGAAGTTGGAGTGAAAATTCTTGCTGTGAATTTCGGGGTCTTCTTATATAGTCTATTCTGTACAGGAGAAAGATCTTTGATTTCGGATATTCTGGGAATTTAGATTGGACTCTCATGATTGTGCTTCCTACCATGAATGTCAGTTGATTATAAATAACAGCTTTCAGAAAGGTGCATTTCCTAAGGTGCTTCAGTAAGAAAAATTGGTACCAAACATCCCCCGGAAAGTCCGTGGCATATTCTTCCACCAGGATGCTTTGAGGGCTCATGCTTTGTTCAAAGTCCTCTTCTCTGATCTCCGAGGTGCTCGAGGAGTTTCCCTTAGGCATAGTGTAGTTTCTCTACTGGGCTCCTAGTGGAGCCATGAATCTGCCTTCCCGAATCGCATCCAGTCCATTCTCTGCTCCCAGATGTAGATGCTGTCAACAGTGGCTGCTGTCCTGAGGTATGATGCTAGGATAACAATGGGACTACGGGAGTTCAAAATCCTCTGGATACTTGGAAACTCAAAAGGTCATCTTCCCAGTCAAGAAAAAGGCAGGCAGGAGACCCAGGAAAAGATCAAAGAATGTTGAATAAAATTTAGGAAACATTTAAATACCCCGCTCACCCTCTATCATGCAGGAGCTTGTGTCCTACTAATATCAGAACTTGAGAGGCCCTTAGAACATAGAACACAGAATGTTCTAAGCTGAACTGCTCCCATTTACACACTGATGTATGCCATTCTCTGAGGATTAGAAGACCATGCCAGAATTTTCGATTTGGAACGGACCCTGGAAGACATCTCAGACAGTACCAGAAATCCCCTGTAGAGTCTTCCTTTGACGGAGTAATACAGCTTGCATAGCACCAGCGACAGGATATTCACTACCTCCAGAAGCTGCCATTCCACTTTGGGGTGGCCCTGGTTAGGCAACATTTGCCTCTCTTTGTTCTTAATTCTACCCCCTGAGACCAAGCAGAAAGAGTCTATTCCTTCTTCCACGTGACAAACCTGGAAATTCTTGGATGCAGCCAGCAAGTTTCCCCTAAATTTTGTCTCCTCACTGGTCTGTGCAGAAGGCATGATCTTGAGGTCTTTTAACATACTTGAGCATAGAGAAGCAGTATGGTATAGTGTGCAGATGAAGGAAGGAAACAAGGATATATTAAGCACCTATTGCATACCAAGTACCATGCTAAGCACTTTATAAATATTATCCCATCTGATCCTCATGACAACCCTGGGAAGCTTATACTATTATTATCCACATTTGACAAGTAGGGAAACTGAGGCAGGACTTAGTTAAGTGACTTATCTAGAGGTTATCCAGCTAGTAAGTCTTTGAGGCAGGATTTGAACTAAAGTTTCCCTAAACTGAGGCAGGAAGAGGTTAAGTGACTTGTCCAGGGGTCACCCACCGTTGAACCACATAGCTGCCTTAACTTCAAGTTAGGAAGACCTGAGTTGAAATCATGTGTCTTACATCTACTAGCTATGTGACTCTAACCGAGTCACCTAACTTCTTTTTATTCCTGCTTTTTGGAGGGCAATTGGGATTAAGTGACTTGCCCAGGGTCACACAGCTAATTTTTGTGTTAAGTGTCGGAGGCTGGATTTGAACTCAGGTCCTCCTGACTCCAAGATCAGTGCCCTATTCACTAGGCCACCTAGTCGCCCCTAAATTCTAATACAGCATTTGACTTTTTTTTCTTTTTGGGGGGAGGTGGAAAGGCAGGGCAATTGGGGTTAAGTGACTTGCCCAACGTCACACAGTAAGTGTTAAGTTTCTGAGGACAGATTTGAACTCAGGTCCTCCTGACTCCAGGGCCGGTGCTCTATTCACTGTGCCACCTAGCTGGCCCTTCACCTAACTTCTATGAACCTCAATTTCCCCATATGTAAAATAATAACACCTATGGAATAGGACTGTTGAATGAAGGTCAAAGATCATTCTGTGTTCCAGGGTTCCTTCCAGCTCTGACAATCAGTGTTCTAGGGCTCCTTCCAGCTCTGACATACTGTGTTTTAGGGTTCCTTCCATCTCTGACATTGTTTGTTCTAGGGTTCCTTCCAGCTCTGACTTTCTGTGCTCTGACTTTCTGTGTTCTAGGGTTCCTTCCGGTTCTGACATTATGTGTTTTAGGTTTCCTTCCAGCTATGGCATTCTGTGCTCTGACATTGTTTGTTTTAGGGTTCCTTCGAGCTCTGACATTCTTTATTGAAAGGTTCCCTCCAGCTCTGACATTCTTTTTACTAGGGTTGCTTGTAGCTCTGACATTCTGTGTTCTAGGGTTCCTTCCACTTCTGACATTCTGTGTTCAGGTTTCCTTCCAGCTCTGACTTTCTGTGCTCTGACATTCTTTGTTCTAGGGTTCCTTCTATCTCTGACATTCTTTGTTCTAGGGTTCCTTCCAGGTCTGACATTCTGTGCTCTGATATTCTGTCTTCCATGGTTCCATCCAATTCTAACGTTGTGTGTTCTAGGCTTCCTTCCAATTCTGACATTCTGTGATCTAGGGTTCCTTCTCGTTCTGACATTATGTGTTCTAGGGTTCCTTCCAGCTATGACATTCTGTGCTCTGACATTGTTTGTTCTAGGGTTCCTTCCATCTCTGGCATTCTTCGTTCTAGGGTTGCCTGTAGGTTCTGATATTCTGTGTTCTAGGGCTCCTTCCAGCTCTATTATTCTATTTTCTAGGGTTCCTTCCAGCTCTGACATTCTGTGTTCTAGAATTCCTTCAAGCTCTGACTTTCTGTACTCTGATATTCTGTGTTCTAGGGTTCCTTCCACTTCTGACATTCTGTTGTATAGGGTTCCTTTAATATCTGATATTCTGTGTTCTAGCCTTCTTTCCAGCTCTGACATTCCATGCTCTGACAATCTTTGTTCTAGGGTTCCTTCTGACTCTGACATTCTGTGTCCTAGGTTTCCTTCCATCTCTGACAGTTTTTGTCCTATCTTCCTTCCAGCTCTGACTTTCTATACTATAGGGTTTCTTCCAACTCTGACGTTCTGTGTGCTAGGGTCCCTTCCAGCTCTGATTTTCTGTGTTCTGACTTTCTTTGTTCTAGGGTTCCTTCCATCGGTGAAATTCTGTATTCTAAGGTTGCTTCCAGCTCTGGCATTCTATGTTCTAGGGTTCTTTCCAGCTCTGGCATTTTATCTTCTAGGATTCCTTCCTGCTCTGACATTCTTTGATCTAGGGTACCTTCCAGCTCTGAATTCTGTTTTCTAGGGTTCTTTCCAGCTCTGACTTTCTGTTCTATGACATTTTGTATTCTAGGTTTGCTTCCAACTCTGATATTCTGTGTTCTAGGATTGCTTCAATTTCTGACAGTTTTTGTCCTAGGGTTCCTTCCAGCTCTCACATTCTATGTTCTATGGTTCCTTCCAGCTCTGATATTTTGTGTTCTAGGATTCCTTCAATTTCTGACAGTTTTTGTCCTAGGGTTCCTTCCAGATCTCACATTCTATGTTCTAGGGTTCCTTCCAGCTCTGATATTTTGTGTTCTAGGATTCCTTCAATTTCTGACAGTTTTTGTCCTAGGGTTCCTTCCAGATCTCACATTCTATGTTCTAGGGTTCCTTCCAGCTCTGATATTCTGTGTTCTAGGGTTTCTTGCAGCTATGAATTTATGTGTTCTGACATTCTTTGTTTGAGGGTTCCTTCCATCTCTAACATTCTGTATTCTAGTGTTGCTTCCAGCTCTGATGTTCTGTGTTCTCAGATTTCTTCCAGCTCTGAGATTTTGTGCTCTAGGGTTGCTTCCAGCTCTGATATTCTGTGTTCTAGAGTTCCTTCTAGTTATGACTTTCTTTGCTCTGACATTTTTCTTTTTGATTTCCTTCCAGATCTTTCATTCTGTGTTCTAGGGTTCCTTCCATCTCTGACATCCTGTGTTCTAGTGTTCCTTCTAGTTCTGACTTTCTTTGTTCTGAATTTTTTTCTTCTAGGGTTCCTTCCAGCTTTGACATTCTCTGTTCTAGTGTTCCTTCCAGCATTTACATTATAATGTCTAGGTTTCCTGCTAGCTCTGACATTCTGTGTTGTAGGATTCCTTCTATATCTGACTTTACTTGCTTTTACATTCTTTCTTCTAGGGTTCTTTCCATCTCTGACATTCTGGTTCTAGGATTCCTTCCCTCTCTGAAATTCTGTGTTGTAGGGTTCCTTCCAGCTCTGACATTCTGTGTTCTAGGGGTCCTTCCAGCTCTGAAATTTTGTGTTCAAGGGTTTCTTCCAGTTCTGACATTTGGTGTTCTAGGTTCCATTCCAACTATAACAATCTGTGTTTTAGGGTTCCATTCTGTTCTGACATTTTGTGTTCTAGGTTTTATTCTATTTATGACATTCTGTGCTCTGACATTTTTTTTTCTAGAGTTCCTTCCAACTCTGACATTGTTTATTCTAAGGTTCCTCCCAGTTCTGAGATTATTTGTTCTAGGGTTCCTTCCAGCTGTGACATTCTTTGTTCTTGGGTTCCTTCCAGCTCTGACATTCTATGTTCTAGGGTTACTTCCAGCTATGACATTCGGTGTTCTAGTGTTCCTTCCAGCTCTGACTTTTTGTCTTCTAGGATTCCTTCCAATTCTGACATTCTGTGTTCTAGGGTTCACTGCAACTATGACATTCTGTCCTCTGACATTGTTCTAGGATTATCTCTGACATAGTTTGTTCTAGGGTTCCCTCCAGCTCTTTCATTCTGTGATCTGACAATCTTTGTTCTAGGGTTCCTTCTGGTTCTGGAATTCTGAGTTCTCGGGTTTCTTCCAGCTATGACATTCTGTGCTCTGACAGTTTTTGTTCTAGGGTTTCTTCAAGCTCTGACATTCTGTGTTATAGGGTTCCTTCCAGCTTTGACATTCTGTGTTCAAGGGTTACTTCCAGCTCAGACATTCTGTGTTCTAGGGTTCCTTCCAGCTCTGACATTCTGTGTTCTCACATTCCTTCCAGCTCTTACATACTGTGTAATAGATTTCTTTCCAGCTCTGACATTCTGTGTTCTAAGGTTCCTTCCAGCTCTGATATTATGTGTTTTAGGGGCCCTTCAAACTCTGACTTTCCATGTTTTACAATTCCTTCTAGCTCTGACATTCTGTGTTCTAGGGTTCCTTCCAGCTATGACATTCTGTTCTCTGGAATTGCTTGTTCTAGGATTCCTTCTATCGCTGACATTCTGTATTCTAGGGTTTCTTCCAGCTCTGACATTTTGTGCTCTGACATTGTTTGTTGTAGTGTTCCTTCCAACAATGACATTGTTTTTTCTAGGGTTCCTTCCAGCTTCAATGTTTTGTGTTCTATTGTTCCTTCCAACTCTGACATTCAGTGATCTAGGGTTCCTTCCAGTTCTGACATTCGGTGTTCTAGGGTTCATTCCAGCTATGACATTCTGTGTTTTAGGGTTCCATTCTGTTCTGACATTTTGTGTTCTAGGGTTTATTCTATTTATGACGTGCTGTGCGCTGATATTCTTTGTTCTAGGGTTACTTCCAACTCTGACATTGTTTGTTCTAGGGTTCCTTCCACCTCTGACATTGTTTGTTCTAGGGTTCCTCCCAGTTCTGACATTATTTGCTCTAGGGTTCCTTCCAGCTCTGACATTTTTTGTTCTTGGGTTCCTTCCAGCTCTGACATTTGGTGTTTTAGTGTTCCTTCCAGCTCAGACATTTTGTGTTTCAGGGTTCCTTCCAGCTCTGACATAATGTATTCTAAGGTTCCTTCCAATTCTGACATTCTGTGTTCTACGGTTCATTGCAGCTATGACATTCTGTCCTCTGACATTGTTTGTTCTAGGATTCCTTTCATCTCTGACATTTTTTGTTCTAGGGTAACTTCCAGCTCTGACATTGTTTGTTCTAGTGTTCCTTCCAGCTCTGACGTTCTGTGTTCTCAGTTTCCTTCCAGCTCTGACATTCTGAGATCTAGGGTTCCTTCCAGTTCTGACATTTTGTCTTCTAGGGTTTATAATAGCTGTCTTTCTGTGTCCTAGCACTCCTAACATGTCTGACATTCTGTGTTCTAGGGTTCCTTACAGCTCTGACGTTCTGTGATCTGTCAATCTTTGTTCTATGGTTCCTTCTGGTTCTGGAATTCTGAGTTCTATGGTTTTATCTAGCTATGATGTTCTGTGCTCTGACAGTTTTTGTTCTAGGGTTTCTTCAAGCTCTGACATTCTGTGTTATGGGGTTCCTTCCAGTTCTGACATTCTGTTTTCTACGGTTCCTCCCAGTTCTGAAATATGGTGTTTTAGGGTTCCTTCCAGCTCTGACATTCTGTGCTCTGACATTGTTTATTGTTGTGTTCCTTCCAGCAATGACATTATTTTTTCTAGGGTTCCTTCCAGCTTTGATATTTTGTGTTCTAGGGTTCCTTTTAGCTCTGACTTTCTGTGGTCTAGGGTTCCTTCCAGCTCTGACATTCTGTGTTCTAGGGTTCCTTCTATGTCTGACATTCTTTGTTCTACCTTTCTTTCCAGCACTGACATTGTGTGTTCTAGGGTTTTTCCCATCTCTGACATTCTGTGTTCTAGGGGTCCTTCCAACTCCGAAATTTTTTGTTCTAGGGTTCCTTTCGGTTCTGACATTCTGTGTTCTTGGTTTCCTTCCAGCTCTGATATTGTTTGGTCTGTGGTTCCTTCCAGCTCTGACATTCTGTGTTCTAGGGTTCCTTCCAGCTCTGACATTCTGCATTCTAGTGTTCCTTCCAGCTCTGACATTCTGTGTTCTTGTGTTCCTTCCAGTGCTGACATTCTGTGTTCTAGGGCTCCTTCCAGCTCTGACATTCTGTGTTCTATGGTTCCTTCACGTTCTGACATTCTATGTTCTTGGATTCCTTACAGCTATGACATTCTGTGAGCTGACATTGTTTGTTCTAGTGTTCCTTCTAGCTTTGACATTGTTTGTTCTATGGTTCCTTCCAGGTATGACTTTCTGTATTCTAGGGTTCCTTCCAGCTCTGACATTCTGTGTTCTAGAGTTCTGTTCCGCTCTGACTTTCTGTGCTCTGACATTCTGTGTTCTACGATTCCTTCCAGCTCTGACATTCTGTGGTCTAGAGTTCCTTCCAGATCTGACATTCTGTGTTCTAGTGTAGTTTATGACCTTCTGTCCTCTGACATTGTTTGTTCTAAAGTTCCTTCCAGCTCTGACATTATTTGCTCTAGGGTTCCTTCCAGCTCTGACATTCTTTGTTCTAGAGTTCCTTTTTGCTCTTTTTGTGTTCTAAATTTCTTTTCAGTTCTGACATTCTGTGTTCTAGGATTCCTTCCAGTTCAGACGTTCTCATTTCTAGGGTTCCTTCCAGCTCTGACTTTTTGCGTTCTAGGGTTCCTTGCTATGTTCTAGGGTTTCTTCTAGCTCTGACTTTCTGTGTTCCATGCTTCCTTCCAGCTCTGACATTCTGTGTGCTAAGATGTCTCCTGGCTCTGACACTCTCTGTTCTTCTTATGTATGATTTCTTCCAGCTTTGACGTTTTAGAAGTCTATGTCTTTAGACTGGGTCCTGCTCAGTTTAACTGCCATCAGTGGTAATGGGCTCCCAACATTTGGCATGCTTAGCAGAGCCCAAATGTAGGCTGTGGCCTAAGCTTCTGAGAATGCCTCATTGTCTCCTGGGATAGGTTCACCCTGAGCTTGACCAGTTAAATATTTGGACTCTGTATGACTCATGTTGTGGAAGTGAAAACTTTCTCACTTGTAACTGCCTGATTAATTGAAAGATAAAGCAGTGAAATGAAAGGAGTCCTGTCCATTGTGTCTTTGTAAAGTGTCAGGTTATTAATAGAACTCTTGACACTTTGCCTAAATGAATCACAAATATTGCAACAATATTAGTTAAAATCTGATACGTTTTGTAGTGAGATGATTCAAGCTTGTGTGTACAGGAATTGTGGATTATTATGATCGAAATCACACAGAAGTACAAATAGCATTTTCCAAAGAACTGACATGATTATAGATTCCAAGAATGACACAGAATGTGGCCTCTGGTTCCCTCTGTCAACTCAACACAAAAGCTAAACTGAACCAGGTTTGAAATGCTGAGAGGCATTGATGGCAGTGGAAGGAGCTCAGCACGTGGTAAGGGAGACCTGAACTCCATCCCTGGCATTGCCTACTGTCAGCAGTAACAACCACCGACTTCCCTACAGTGGTTTACAAAGAAATATCCCTCCAAGAATCCCTGGGAGGTACTATTCTCATTTTATAGAGGCAGGAAATGCAGCCCAAAGTGATAAAGTCATTTAAACAAATTCACACAGCAAGTGCTCACCCTGGGACTCCAACCCGGGGCTTTGCAATAGGAATTCAATATACTTTCCAGTAGAGCAGCACATATTAGTCAGATGGTGCAGATTAGAAGGGTTCCATGGTATGTAGTACTGGACAAAGAACTGAGAGACCTGGGTTTGAATCTTGTCTCTGCTGCTGACTTGCTGTGTGACTTGGTCAAGTTCCTTGCCTTCTGCGGGCCTCCATTTCTTTGGCTCTATACCATGTAGAGATGGGCTCTGAAAACATGGTCTCCAGTTCCAACTGTATAATTTCACATCTTAACTGGGTAGCCTTGCATAAGTCAACTCTCCACCTACCCCAAGCCATAGTTTCTTGATTTTAAAAAATGGGAAAAATATAGATGTGTTATGAGCAGTGGATTATAGAGTGTACTCAAAAGCCTTTGAAATTGGAAAGAGCAATGGAAATTTGAGTGTTAGTCATAGTAATGGGTTACCTCTCCCTGAAACAAAGGCCCATAGTTTTAAGGACATTCTTCTTCCAGTGATATCATATGACCCAAAATCATGGTATCCCACAGAACCCAAAGAATTTCTGGTAGAGGTCATCCAAAGGGCAATGGGGAGGCCCATGATGGCTGGGAGGAGGCTACAGTTGATCTTGAATGGAAAACTGTGCAAAGGAAGAGGCATGAAGGACCTTCTCCAAAAGATGGATCTCAGGGAAAGGAAGCTGACCAACCAAATGGCGGGAGAGTAGCACGTGAGAGAGTAAGATGGGATTCTCATCAGTGTCCCTGTGATGTTAAGAGGTCTAGAGTAAGCACCCTCAAACCCCTCCCCAACACACACTCATTGGGTGGATTCCACAGGGAGAACTTATAAGTGAACATACATAAGAGATGGCCAGGGTAAGAAGACAGAGTTCTCAAGTCAGTTTCTCCAGTCTCTTCCCTCCCTGTCCCATGATTTTATATTGATTTTGCATATATTGGCTTCTTGAGCATATGAACTGTTTCATTTCTATGTTAGTATCCCCAGGGCCTACCCGGTGCTTGATACATAGCAAATCTTTAATAAGTGCTTGTTGAATGATTATCCACACTGATGAGACCAAGAACCATCAAAGTATTGTTTTCGGTAATAATAATACTATAAACAATAATGATAATGTAAATGTGAAAGGAATCTGTGATTACTTCAGCATGAGGAACTCCCAGTGTGGGAATTCTTTCCAATAATGCAACCAGCAACTGGTCTATTACTTAGTAGATGTTAAGGGAATAAGTATCCAAATTGATGAGAGCCAGATCCATCAAGGTATTGGTGTAATAAAATAAAAATAATAACAGTAATGGAGTTGCTTAAGGCAGGGAAGTGGTTTCGTGACTTGCCCATGATCATACAGTTAGTAAGTATTAGAAGCAAAATTTGAACCCCTGTTTTCCTGACTCCAAGAGAAGCTTTCCATCCATTATGGCTACTACAATAATATTTATTGCTGATCATTATCATTAAGAATCACTAATACTAATGAGTTCCATCTGTCAGCTAGCCTTCATCACTATTAGACATTCACCTCCTTCCCACTCTACTGCCCATATAACTCCAGCACCCTGGGAAATTTGCAATGCTGTTAAAAGTAGCCTTTGCCCTACACTAGAAACTGGGACAGAGATATTGAAATGAGCCAAATACAATATCACAAATAGGCCTTACCATGCCATTCTAAGTGGAGGAGCAGTTTTTGTGAGGACCAAATGAGATAACATTTGTAAAGTACTTAGCATACTGCCTTACACACAGTAGGAACTTAACCAATGTTTATTTCCTTCCTACCTCTTGAGAGCTGATGGTTCAATATTCAGTATGAATATTTACACTTCAGAAATATGCAAACACTATATGCCAGGACTTGATGTATTGTTTTGTTATTGTTTATACTTTAAAAAGTGATGAAACATTCATATTGAAAATTAAACTTAAAAGTGTGTTGGGCTTGCATTTTTTTGAGAGCTAGAGCAATTTTCATCCTCACACCCTAGTATTCAGCATCACTGACTTCCTTGGTCCTCCTGAAGATTTTTATCTCCCTGGGATTTTTCAATGTTGCAGTGTAATGGATCAGACTTTAGAGCTCATATAGAGGGCACAGCCCCATTATCCTAGGACCTAGCTTTTCCTCTAGGAAACAGTCTGGGGGCTTCTGCTTTTTGGACTTGGGTTTACAACAGTAAGACTTCTATGATCACTGCACCCAAACTAGAAGCACTAAATCTCCTGGACTTTGTTGGTCAAATTCATTCATTCATTCATTCATTCACTCATTCATTCACTCATTTGTTCATTCATTCATTTGGTCATTCATTTGTTCATTGGTCTATTTATTAATTTCATTCAACAAAAATTCCCTGTCTATTGTATGAAAGACCCTATACTGGACAGTTGGGATTCAGACCGTGATCTCAAGGAGTTTAACATCTTAAGGCATAGTATTTACTTAACACTTTAGGATTTGCAAAACACCTTAAATATTTTATCTTATTTGATCCTCATACCTCAGGGAAGTAGATGGTATTATTATCCTGTTTTACAGCTGAAAACACTGAAACACAGAGAGGTGAAGTAAACTTGCTTAGGGTCACACCACTAGGAAGTGTCTGAGGCAGGATTTGAATTAAGTTTGTTTTTTTTGACTTTGGAATCTGCTTTATTGACTTGGGATCAGCCATCAGATGCAGTTTAAAAAAATATAGAATGGGCTTCAACCAAGACCAGGACAGCACCATGTGTTTTCCATTTCTGGAGGGTTCCTTGACCAGAGTCAATTTATACAAAGCACTGGGGTGGGGAGGGCAATGGGGCGCAGAAATGAGGCAATGTGGTGTTGAGTTCAGTGGTAGCCATCAGCAGAGGAGTTGACAGTGAACAGGTGGGCTGGCTTTACGCTGTTTCCTTCTCATAGGTCCTAATGCAGACTGCGTTGCCATGGGTAAGTGTCAGAATGAACTTTCCATCCTGGAGCCCCCAAATGAGGGTGGTCTCCTGTTCATCCAACTTCTGGACAGGCAAGTTTGCCTCTATCCAGTGTGACAAGAGACTTGACTTTCCTATCATCAGCTGTTGTCTCATCAAACTCTCCTCCTGGCTTGAAGAAGATCTGGGTGTTCTTGAAAGCTCTCTATGTCTTGACAGTGATGGTGTCCCCACTGACCTTGGTGATGGTGGTGGACTCAGTCATGCTGGCCACCTGTCTTGTGGCAAAGCCAACACCAATGTACTTTATATAGTCATGGAAGTTCTTGCTGTCAACCAACTTCCAGGTGCCAATGAAAGCATCTGCTATGGTGCTAGGCTAGAGGAGGTGAGACTGGGCTGGGCGGGGAGAAGAGAGGGGGTGCAGAAAGGTTCTGTTGAATTCTGGCTGTTGAATTCAGTTCTTCCTGAAAAACCCAGCACTCTCTATCCATTGTACCACCTAGATTATAATCTGCTGAGGGCAGGACAAATATACAAATAACTCTGATGCCAAAGTCTTAAAAAGGAGGAGATAGATTTCAGCTGAGAGGACCTAAGGTGCTTTCATGGAAATGGAAGGAGGATAGTGGAAAGAAAGGTATGTATTCCAGGTATAAGAGGTGTCATGACCCAAGTTATGGACAAGTGAAGGAGCAGAACAGGAACAAGGAACACAGATGAATTCAATCTCACGAAACAAGTATCTTCTATGAAGCAAAGGTACAATCATATGAGGTCTGACCTAGATTACAGAGGATCTAGAATGCCCCACTGTTGCCCCAAAAAACTGCAATGAAGAAGGAGTTGAAATAAGCAAGACAGTATAGAAGTTATCAGTGTATTTTGATGAAGGACCAATGATGGCTACCCAAGGTATAAAAGGAGGCTACTATGAGTTTAAATGAGACAAAAGGAGAGTCTGAACAAAGGTGACTGAAATGGGAGGTAGGAAGAGGGATGGATGATAGATATATGAGTAAGGTAGAATCAACAGGACTTGGCAAATAATGAGGTGTTTGTGTGGACAGGAAGGAGTCAAGCAATGACTTTGAGTTTTGAGCCTAGTACCATCAACAGAGATTAGGAAGTTTAGGGGAATGGTGGATTTAATGATGTAGCACCAATGCAATATTTACAGCACCCACAATCACCATAAAGACCGCCACTATAAGAATCACATGATGTTCAATGATAAAATATACCAGATTCTCCAGGTAGAGGGTAGAACTGAAGCATTTATTTAGATACCAGAAAACTGAATTCCCAAACCAGTAAGCTGATGCTATCATGGTAACAAAGATATTAAGAAGCCATACTAACACTGAGAGCCACAGCATCTTTCAGCCTTCCTACAAACCAATATAAGACCAATATCTACCCACAAGCCTATTTGACTCCTTGCCTGAGCATCCTCTCTCTTATCACTCTCTTGCTAGCTCTGGCTCCCAACTTCCTGTAGGCTCTGCTTCTCTTCAGCCAACTCCTCCCACCACAAGCTCCATGTGACTACATTCAGCCTATCAGTGGGCAGTGTTTATCTTCACAGCAGGGATGCTTCCTGTGGGTTCTGCTCCACTCTTCAGCAAATTCCCTCCATCACAGGCTCCATGTGACTATATTCAGCCTATTAGGGGGCAGAGTTTACTTTCAAAGCAGGGGAGGTCTTTAAACTCCTCCCCAGGTCTATTAAGGGACAGGGAAGATATTCAGATTTCCATTCTCATTACAAATGATGAGTTCCATTTTGGTCATAGTGATTATAGTGGTGGTAGCTGGTAGCAAGGCTGAGTGAAGATATTCAACAGGCAGTTGGAAATAAGAGAGACTTTCTTCATCTGTCAAATGAGGACATGATGACTTCCTATATGTGACCTTATATGAGTCACTTCCCCTTCCTGGGTCTTGGTTTCCTCATCAGTGTCATCATCAATGAGGGGATTAGGCTAAATAACCCCTGTGTTCTCTTACTGCTCTAAATCTAAAATCCATTGATTGACTTCATTGTTATACATTCCCCTTCCTGTTCTTAACTAATAAAGGCTCTGATGCCATGATGCCTTTGTAGGATTCTACCAATAATTGTCATTAAGTGAACTGGATAGATCCCTCACCCCAGTCAAAGGAAAGCAAGGGAAAACAGCTAGAACAATTTTCCTATTATCTTAAAAAATAAAACTAGGCTCATTTAACCTGACCCACAAGTCTCTTTTAAGGCCCCCACAAATATTCCTTCTTACATTAGACCTCCTCCTACCTCTCTGAGGGATGCCTTTCCTGTGTTCCCATCTTCTTTAAATGTGAATCTTCCCCAAAACTGTTCTAGGCCCTTTTCCTCTTAGCTACACTTTTTTCCTTTGAGATAGCATCTACCCTCATGGCTCCAATGACCACCTTTATACAGATGATGCCCCAATTTATCTTTTAATCTCTAGTTGCTCTCTGGAGCCCCATTCTGAGTTTCTCTTGGATGCCTTGCTTCAAACTTCACATGTCTCAAACGGATTTCCTCATTTGCCCCCTCAACTTGACCATCCCCCTAACTTTTATATTTCTGTTCATGCAACCCTTACTCCTAATCTCCCTTAAAATTCAAGACCTACCACAAGCTAGTGCCAAGCTAATTTTCTAGTTTTTTTTTTACTTTCCTGAACTTTTTGTTTCAGCAAGAGTGGACTATTCAGAGTGACTACATGGCACAACGAATAGAGCACCAGCCCTGAGTCAGGAGAACCTGAGTTCAAATACAGTCTCAGACACTTAACACTTATTATCCATGTGACCTTGGGCAAGTCACTTAACCCCAATTGCCCTGCCTTCCCCCCTCCAAAAAGAGGGAAGAGTGGACAGCACCAAATTAGATATCGAGTTTGAAAAAGAGGGAATGGGCAAGAAGGATTCAGGTTATAAAACCAGAGATAGGTGAGCAGCTCAATTGAGTGAAAAAAGCATTGAAATTGGTCTCAAGGAACCCTGAGATCTTCTTTGGTCTATTATTCACTTCCTGTGTTATCTTGGACAAGTCACTTGATCTATGTGGGCCTCAGTTCCCTCCTCTGTAAAATGAAGAAGATATGTGTGGCAAAGTGGAAAGGGGGTTACGGCTTTGGAGTCAGGAAAACCTGAGTTCAAGGCCTACCTGTGAGTTACCCAATCACACAACATTGGTCTTCTGACCCCTGAGTGCCCTAGGCAATGTCATATGACTGAAAGTTATAGAATACTCCAACATTTGCATTGACTAAAGTTTTCCCAATACTGATGAAATCTCAGAGTCAGACAAGAAAGCAATGGTAACAATAATAAGAATTAACATTTAAGATTTTCAAAGGACTTTATATGTGTTATTTCATTTCATCTTCACAATAATCTTGGGAGGTAGATGCTATTGTAATCCTCATTTGACAGATGAGGAAACCGAGGCAAATGACGGTTAAGTGACTTGCCCAGGGTCACACAGGTAGAAGGTGTCTGAGGTAGGATTTGAATTCTGGTCTTCCTGATAATATCCACATGAAAAAGTTAGAAAGAAATAATATCTGAGATACCTTCCAGGCCTATAGGTATGAGCACATGACCCACAGAGAATAAGGGACTTATCCAAGGTGGAAAAGCTTTGACTTCCAATCCAATGCTTTCTCCACTAAACCTCATAAATCCCAGCCCATGTCTATTATGGTCTATTTGGTCTATTATTCACTATTTATTATCCCAGAGGGTCCTTTCCAAGACATTGAGATGCCTCCTCCAAAAACTCAAAGTCCTCCATTCCCCCCAAAACGCCTCCACTGACAGTCATGTTGTCTAGTGCCAAGGGACATCGGAGTACCCAGTTTGGGTCACTGTGACATGACATTGTCACAGCAGCCCATGAAATTCCAAACAATGAACAATGTATAGCAATGGATGAGACTTGGGAGTTAGACGCTGCAGGAAACAGAGTCATTCATTTACAGCTTTCACACCCAAAAGAATCTGTTGGCTGGAATCCTCCAGTCTAGACAAGAGACTCCTTTTCCAGGGTTTTTCTGCTACAATAGACCAAGCAAGAGACAACCTAAACAAGTGAATTAAACATTTGGATGGGATGCATTCCCAAGTGGCAGGTGAGTGGGGGGGCAAACTGGGGAGGGGGAAGACCTGAGTTTGAGATCTGACTAGTACTAATTAGTTAGGTGACTGAGCAACTTACTTAAACACTCTGAGTAAGGTTTGTAAACTATTAAACAAAAAAATTTAAACAAGATTATCTCTAAATTCCTCTCCTGCATCAACAATTTTGTGTGATTTTCTAAGGCTCCGACATCCCATGCTCTAAGGCCCCTCCCAGCCCTGACATTCTGTGTTCTAAGATAGCTCTCACCTCTGACATTCAGGCTTCTAACATCTCCACCATTCTTTATCCATGCCATGCCCTATAATTCTGGGTGCCCCTCCAGTCTCAGTCTTGGGCTGCCTTCTCTTTGCCCTCTCTACATTCTCACTCAGCATGCTTATTCCCATTCCACACTTACCCCACTCCTGCCTCCCCAGCCTAGATGTCAGGACTTTGAAGGGTCAGCTGGAGCTGGTTGGGGTTTTCTCTTCTGTATCCCCAGCATCTAGTATAGGTTTCTTGCATATAGATGCTTAAAACATGTTTGTTGACTTAAGTTCAGTTGAATTGGAGGTGACCATGAGTGCTGACGCCTATGCTGATGGAGTCAGAGCTCTAGTGGGTCCTTACCAAGCTGAACATGCTTTGAGTAGAGGCCAGGTAATGACCTAGGTGCCTCTTGTCTGGAACCAGATGCAAGAAGTTTGGAGAAACTCATGGCAAGAGGATTGACCAACCAGGGATGTCTTTTTTCCTTGTTTTGGGCCTCTACAACTGACATTGGGCTACTAAGGTCTGGAGGGGTTATGATTTACACAAGAGGGGTCATGGTGTAGACAAGAAGGGTTATGGTGTAGACAAAAGAGGTCATGGTGTACACAAGAAGGGTCATGGTATAGACAAGAGAGGCCACAAGAGAGGTAGTGTAAAGTAACAGATTGAAAGTCAGTTATAGAGTCAGGAAATAAAGTCTGCTCTGACCCATCCTGACTGGGGGGCTCTGGACAGGGCACTTATCTTTCAATCCTCAAGGCAGCTCTCTAAACCTATAAATTACAAAGCAGGTGGTGATCTGCCTTGGTGGAGAGAGTATTCTTCTCTGGGAGGTCCCTTGCCCATAACTTCACTGGTCTGCTTACTGCCCCCCCCCGAAGCCTTGACCTGCTTCAGTGAAGCCCTCTAGGTGTAGGCGGCCAGATTTAAGTCATGGCTCTGTCCCTTTCTTGTCATGTCACTCTGGTTAAGTCAATTAAGTACTCTGTGCCTTAGTTTCTCTCTCTGTAAAATGGGAACCCTGATACATTAGCTATCTCCCCAAGTGGGAAAAAGGAAAATAAAAACCGTAAAACACTAAAGAAATGGGAGTTGTCATTATTAATTATCTTTTGAAATATTCAAGTAACCCCTGCTTGGCTGACCTTGTAGGCAGCATGGGGTGGTGACTTCAATTCTATCCCCCAGGGATCTAGCTCAGCTTGAAAAATATTTGAAGTCAGACTGCTTTAAAAAATATATATATATATATATGCTATCTAAGAGACACACAGACACCTGTGGCCAACCCCTCCCCGCCCCCAGGCTAGGTCTTTCTGGTGACAGGGCTGTCTACCCAGGGAGAGGAGCCAGCAGGAAATTGGAATGGGCTGGGTGTTGCTCAGGGGTATTCCCCCCACCTCCACTGCAGCTTCTGTGGTATTCTCCCTGGCTTCCCTGACTCATCTCAGTCAGAGAAGCTGCTGGGCCACAGGAGTGAGGAGTTTTCTGTTGGGACCAGATGTCAGAAGCCTGGGCTGGAGAGAGAATTGAGGGGTGTGGGGAGGTCAAAAATGCTCCCAGGCCAAGGAATTGAGTATACTCAAGGTTTAATAGTTTGTTCAGGCTGGTGCTTCTGACCAGTAAATGGTAAATTCAATTGTAAATAGGGTAAATCTGGTCAGAAGACCAAGGACTGGGGCACCACCATGTGCAAGTTAATTTCCCCTCTTTGGACCTCAGTTTCCAGATTTGTAAAATGATGAGATTGGACTAAAGCCTCTGAGGTCCTTCCTCCTCCAGATTATCTAATTTTATGCTCCACCCACTAGGTGTTCCCTCCCAGCTCTCCTCTGTTCTAAGATCTTTCTGGGTTCTGACCTTGAGTTCTAAGCTTGAATGTTACACCCATCTCTAATATTCTATGTCCCTAATGTCTCCCTCAATTCTAACATTTCATTATAAGCGCCCCCCCGCCCCCATAGCCCTTTCATTGTCTGCATTATCATCCATCTCAGCTTTGATATTCATTGTACTAAGCTCCCTTGAGTTCTGCTATGCTCTGTTCTAAAGTTCCCTCCCACCTGTGACATTTTGTGTTCTAAAGTCTAGCCTTAACTCTTACACTCTGGATTTTAAGACTTCTTCCAGCTCTATCCTTCTATATTCTGTGTCTTAAGGTCCCCTCTTTAATTTCATTGCAATACATATGCATTAGGCATAACTGGGTATTAGGGATAAAAACAAAACAAACTATTCCTGCCCTCCAAGAGCTTATGTTCTACTGGGAGATTTAAACAGATGATAAGATCCCACCATACTTTTAGGAGGCAGCTTATAGAGACAAAAATGAAAGCTCCAGACAAGACTTCCAAGAGGAGATGGTTAGTTGGTCCACAAAGGAAGAGAAAAATTTGGAGATGGAGATGGAGATGAGGACGGGGGGCATTCTAGGCAGGGGGGGTTTACCTTGGCAAAGACACAAAGATTTCAGGGACTAATTAAGTAATCCAATTTGGCTGGAGCTGAGAATGTGACAGCTGTCCTAAGCTAGGATTCTCTCCAACTAACGGGAGTTAAATTCAGATCTTTGGACTGGTTTGAAAAATTGAAACTGATCAAAGGAGTTTCATTTTCCGTTTAGCAGCAGCTGGAGTCCCAGGGTGAGCCCTGGGCATCAGTGAGCTAGCTCAGTTGGAATTCCTTTCTAGGTGTGCCTTCTTGCTGAAGCCCTTCCATGCAGTCTGTTAGGTATGGAGCCTTCCCTACCTCTCATGGAAAAGGCCTTTCTGGGCCTTATCAGCACATATTCATTTTCCAAGTGACAGAATTTGCATAAACCATTCACATTTGAAGTTTTAGAAAGTGCTTTTCAAGCCCAAGAGCCCCTGCCCAGGTAGGAAAAGTCAGGCATTAAAATTATTCTAAGGGGAGGACATTGACTTGCTAATAAAACACAAGAGTCAGGATTCAAACTCAGTTCTTTTGGCTTGGGCTCCTTTTCACCATGGTAGCCCCATCCCTACTGCATGATGAGAGATGGAGTGTCAGAGGCTGAGAATTGAGGCTGAGCTTTAATTCAGCAGAATTACTCTCTCATTGGGCCTCACTGACTTCTATGCCTTGGGAAGGTTGGTCTAGATAATTTTGTGGTTCCTTGTCGACAATTATAGGCTCTTAGATCCCTGGAAGGTATCTCAAGGTCCACTTTGTTTATCTCCTTCATTTGATAGAAGACAAAAACGAGGTTGGGGAAAGGCTGGCAAGGGACTTGCCTAAATTTACACAGGAAATAAGTGTCAGAGGTCAGTTTCAAAGCTAGGGCTTCTGCCTCTAAATTACTATGTTGCCTTCATCAGTGGTTCTAGGTCATATGTATGGGATTCTGGGCTCCCAAGGTGACTACTCTCCAAAGCAACTTTAGGCTATGAAAACTATCAAAGGTTATTTTGTGTGGCCATGGAGGCTCTGGGAAGTGGCCCAGGCCCCACAATTCTTTCTGTCAGCCTACCAAACCAGTATTTTTCCCTTGAAGTATTATATAAACATTAACCAATGGAGAACCTTAACCAACAGTGTGGGAAAAGGGCAGAAAGGAGCTCACTGGTCATTGACTGGCCAAATGAGTGAAGGGAGGTAAACCCACATCAGAAGTTAAGGTGGTCTTACCTCTCTAGGATAGCAGAAGGGAGGGTCACAGATTATGATGGTTAAGCGAGAGCTGAGGAAGTTAGATAACTAGAGAACAGCGGAGTTGTTAGAAGCCTCAAGGGTCAACTAGTTCAATCATTTATTTACTGGATGCAAGAATCTCTTCTAGGATTGCCCAAGAGAAGTGATTGCTCATCCCAGTGGGAAGAATGCCAGATTTAGAGCCAGGGCATCTGGGTTTGACTTAGTGTTCTGCAACTACTATCTAGGTGACACTGGACAAATCGCCTCACCTCTCTGGGCCTCAGTTTCCTCCTCTGTATAATAAGGAGCAGATGGCCTCTGCCATCCCCTCCAGCTCTAGAACCATTAGAAATGGGGAACTCACTACACTCTGAGGCCATTCACTCCAGGGTTGGACTCGAAGGTTCTTTCTTATATTGAGCTTAACTCTGTTTCTCTGTAATGGCTTTTTGTTCTTCCTTCTGAGGTCAGGTAAAACAAGATCAGTCCTCTCATGACAGTTATTCAAATATTTCTCACATTTATATATGTATATATATATATATATATATATATATATATATGCATGTGTGTATATATGTGTGTGTAGAGAAAGATTCAAATATTTCATATGTAGACCTCTCTCTCTTCCTCTGTCTCTCTGTCTCTCTGTCTCTCTCTGTTTCTCTCTCTCTGCCTCTATCCCTCCCTCCCTGCCTCCCTCCCTCCCTCCCCCCTCTCAGTCTCTGTCTCTGTGTCTGTCTCTTCCTCTCTCTGTCTCTGTCTCTCTCTGTCTCTGTCTCTCTCTGTCTCTCTCTCTCTGTCTCTCTCTGTGCCTCTGTTTGTGTCTCTCTCTCTGTCTCTGTCTGTCTGACTCTGTCCGTCTGTCTCTCTGTCTCTCTGTTTGTCTCTGTCTCTCTCTCCTCTCTCTCTGTCTCTGTCTGTCTGTCTGTCTGTCTCTCTCTCTCTGTTTCTGTCTCTGACTCTGTCTCTGTCTCTATCTGTCTGTCTGTCTCTCTCATTGGAAGGAACTGAGGATAATAATTGTTTGAGGTTGTTGAGTCATTTTTCAGTTGTTTCTGACTCTTCATGACCCCATTTGGAATTTTCTTGGCAGAGACACTGGAACAGTATGCAATTTCCTTCTCCAGCTCATATTACAAGTGAGGAAACTGAGGCAAATAGGATTAAGTGACATATCCAGGGTCACACAGTTAGTAAGTGTCTGAGGCCAGGTTTGACCTCAGAATGGTGGGTTTTCTGAACTCCAAGCCCCACATTCTATCTACTTCATCACCTATTTGCCCCAATAACAATTATAAAATGCCTACTATGTGCCAGACCCTGAGCTAAGTGCTTTACAATTACTATCTCATTTGGTCCTCACAACAACCCTGGGAGGGAGGTTTTATTATTATCTCCATATTACAGATGGAGAAATCGAGGCAAACGGAGGTTAAGTTACTTGCCCAAGGTCACACAGCTAGGGATTGTCTAAGACCAGATTTGAATTCAGGTCTTCCTGATTCTAAGCTCAGCATTCTCTCTCTACCCAGTAGATTGTAGTCTGTTAGCTAGATCTTAAGTCAATCCTTGATCACTGTGCATTTTAGAGGCCTTAGAACAGGATTGTTTTATTTTCTTTTTTGGAGGGCGGAAGGCAGGGCAATTGGCCTAAGTGACTTGCCCAATGTCACATGGCTAGTTTTTTTGTGTTAAATGGCTGAGGCCGGATTTGAACTCAGGTCCTCCTGACTTCAAGGCTGGTACTCTATTCACTATGCCACCTAGCCACCCCTAGAACGAGATTCTTCACCTGGATTAAGTCCATAACCTTATTTTTTTTTTAAAGCAATTGGGGTTAAGTAACTTGCTCAAGGTTACACGGCTAGTCATTATTTATGTGTGGGTGCTCATTTTCTGAGGCCGGATTCGATCTCGGGTCATCCCAGCTCCGAGGCCAGCGCTCTTACTCACTGCGCCACCTAGCCACCCCTTTTAGGACAATTGCGGTTAAGTAACTTGCCCAAGGTCACACGGCTAGGTTTTTTTGTTTGTGTGTGTTAAGTGACTGAGGCCGATCTGAACTCAGGTCCTTCTGACTCCAGGGCCGGCACTCTACTCACTGCGCCACCTAGCCACCCCAAACCAACCCTTTCATTTTACTAAGAGAGAAACTGAGGACTGGGGATGGGAAGGGACTTACCCAAGATCTCATGTAGGATCCCAGATCTAGAGCTGACAGGCACCTTAGAAGTCAATTAGTCCAACTCCCATTTTTTATAGTGGTGGAAACTGAGGCCCACAGAGAGAAAGGGACTTGTCCAAGGTTTCACATAGGATCCTAGGTCTAGAGTTGGAAGAGACCTCAGAGGTCAGTTACTCTCACCCTCCCTCCATTTTACAGAGGGGGAAACTGAGGCCCACATTGGGGAAAGGACTTGTCCAAGGTCTCACATAGGATCCTAGGTCTGTAGCTGGAAGAGACCTCAGAGGTCAGTCTACCTCCCCCCCTCCCATTTTACAGAGGGGGAAACTGAGGCCCGCAAAGCAGAAGGGACTTATCAAAGGTCACACACATAAAATCAAATCATCTTAGAGAAGAGCAAGCTGATGTTGGGACAGAGAGAACATCGAGTTCGAGGTCATCTTAGTGGGGCGGGGTGCATTAGGACCCAGATGTTTTGACTGGCGCTGCTATTGTGCCTCCCAGGCAGGCAAGGCAGAGCACCCTGCATTGGGGTCTTCAGAGCTTTTGCTGTTCCAGCTGCCTGCTGAGCTGCGCTTCCCAGCTGTAACAAAAAACTGGCTTGTGCAACCAAACAGGAACATCAGTGCTGGCCAGAGGCATGGGAAGCCATGCACATGTTACATGATGACTACTTCAGTGGCACTGATGTGCTGACAGATGCTTTATATGTGGAGGATGAATTGCAATTGTTAGCCCCTTTTACAGAGAAAAAGATTGAGGCTTAGAAAATGGAAATGACTTACCTAATGGTGCAGGGCAGTTCTTGTCACAGTGTCAGGTACCTTAGAACATATAGTATCAGAAATGATGTAGGCCCTTAGAACACAAAGTAACAGAGCTGGAGTGGACCTAGAACACACAATATCAGAGCTGGGAGAGATTTTAGGATACAGAATGTCAGAGCTGGAGGAGGGCTTAAAAGACAGAATGTCAGAGCTGAGAAGGACCCTTAGAACTTAGTATATCAGAGCTTGAAGGGAACTTAGAACATAAAATGTCAAAGGTGGGAGGGAACCTTAGAACAGAAAATGTCATAGCTAGGAGAAACCCTTAGAACTTAGTATATCAGAATTGGAAGGGACCTTAGGTTATATAATGATAGAATTGGAAGGAGCCTTAGAACATAAATGTCAGTGGTAGGAGGGAACTTTAGAACAGAGAATGTCACAGCTGGGCAGGACTCTTAGAACATAGAGAACAGATTTTCAGAGATGGATGGGAATTTTTGAGATCATTAGTCTGACTCCTCCTGTTGGGGTTGACTGCTACTTAAAAGAAACCCAGAAGAACTCAAAAGAGGAAGTGAAGGATGAAAGCAATAGTCCTTTTCCTTTAGCCTACAGAACCTGGACACATGGGGATGAGGGAGAGTAGAAGAAGCAGGGACAGTAAGTGAAGGGTCTTAGAGCAACAGTCAATGAATCAACAAGCATTTATTAAAGTCTACTATGTTACAGGAACTGAGCATACAACCCCCCCCCCAAAAAAAAAAATCAGTCCCTCAAGGAGTTTACCAAGGAGTTTATCATGGGAGACAATATGTACACATGTGAATATATACAAAATAAATGCACCATAATTTTGGGAAGGAGGAATGTAAGGCAGCTGGGTCGAGGTGGGGTGAATCTGCAAAGCCTCATGGGAATGCCTCCCCCCTTTTTTTACTGTGGGGAAGGAATACAGGTGCCAGGCTCACTTGGTCGATTTGCTTTTTTTCTCTCTTTTTTATTGCTACAAAGGCAGGGTTTTCTCAGTGCGGAAGGGTAGGGGGCGGAGGAATACATTGGAAAATGAAGGTGATGTACTCAATCGGGTATCTTACCCTACAGGAAAGTAGGGGGGAAGGGGATAAGAGGGGGGATGATATAAGGGAGGGTAGATTGAAGCACACACTTTTGAAAAGGGACAGGGTCAAAGGAGAGAATAGAATACATGAGGGGTGGGGTAGGATGGGGGGAAATATAGTTAGTCTTTCACAACATGACTGCTATGGAAATGTTTTGCATATATAACCTATATTGAATTGCTTGTGCGTGAGGAGGGAAGAAGGGAGAGAATCTGGAATTCAAAATTTTAAAAACAAATGTTAAAAAATTGTTGTTATACTCTGAAGTACCACATCTCACCAGTCAGATTGACTAAGATGACAAAACAGGAAAATGATAAATACTGGAGAGGAGGTGGAAAAATTGGAACACTAATGCATTGTTGGTGGAGTTGTGAACTCATCCAACCATTCTGGAGAACTATCTGGAACTATGCCCAAAGGACTATAAAAATGTGCACACTCTTTGACCCAGCAATACCACTTCTAGGGTTATATCCCAAAGAGATCATAGAAGTGGGAGGAAGACCCATATGTACAAAAATATTTATAGCAGCTCTTTTTGTGGTGGCAAAGAATTGGAAATCAAGGGGATGCCCATCAATTGGGGAAATGGCTGAACAGGTTGTGGTATATGAATGTAATGGAATTCTATTGTACTATAAAAAATGAGGAGAAGACAGACTTCATGATAACCTGGAGAGATTTATATAAACTGATGCTAAGTGAGGAGAGCAGAACCAGGAGAACTTTGTACACAATTACAGATACATTGTATCTGTGATGACTGACATTGACAGACTGGGCTCCTCTCAGCAATACAAGGTTACAAGAGAGAACTCCAAAAGACTCATGATGGAAAGTGATATCCACATCCAGAGAAAGAACTCCAGAGTCTGAATGCAGATTGGAGCAAACTACTTACTCTCTCTTTTGCGTTTTGTTTTGTTTCTTCTTCCTCATTATTCATTCCATTGGTTATAATTCTTCTTTACAACTTGACTATTGTTTAATGTGAATGCATTTGTAGAACCTATATTTGATTGCATGCCACGATGGCAGGGGAGGGGGGAGGAGAGGGAGGGTGAGAAAATTTAAAACTCAGGGGACCGTGGAACTGAGTGTTGTAAACTAAAAGTAAATCAATAAATTTTAAAAAGAAAATAAATATTGGTAAATTCAACCGGGAAATAAGATATACAGGCCATGGGGTATAAAAATCCATCTTGTCCTATAAGAAAGTAAGGGAAGTGGGGGATATAAGAAAAGGCAGACTGGGGGAAGGGATAATTAGTATGCTTGCCATCTTGGGGTGGGGGTAGGTAAGAGATGGGGAGAAAATTTAGAAATAAAAGATATTACTGATTTTTGAGGGAATGCTTCGTGTACCAGTTTATAATTTTATCTGAGCTGGGTCAACAGGCAATCACAGCAACATGAAACCCATGTGAAAACTAGGTTTACTATGAAAGAAATGAACATGTATATGGAACCCAAAGTGTTCACTATCCACACTGAAGTTTGTGTTTTTATAAGAGTAGGTAATAGTCCTTAATAGCTTTGAAGGAGAGTCAGGGTTTTGAAAAGGTGAAAGTGAGGAAGGAATTCATTTTAGACATGAGGCACAATCTGTATAAAGGGATGGAAGTAGGAGATAATAACCTTATGCCTAAGAAAAAAGAAAGTCATTCTGGCTGGGATGGAATGTTCACAAAAGGGAGTGATCTATACTAAGTTGGGGAAGGTACATTGAATTTAAAATTCAAAGAGAGAATTTAACATTTGATCCCAGAGATAAATCAGGAACTATTGGAAGTAATAGAATAAGGGAGTGACAGGGTCACACTTATGCTTTAACTTCTCCCCATTCCTCCTCCTGTGCACCATCCCCCACAACTCTGGAGACAGCTAGGTGGCACTGCAGTGAATAGGAGTCAGGGAAACCTGAGTTCAAATTTGACCTCAGACATTTACTAGTTGTGTGTCCTTGGGCAAATCGCTAAACTTCTGTTTGCCTCAGTTTCCTCAACTGTAAAAAATAATGATAATAGCACCTATATCAGTCAGCTTTACAAGATGGAGTCAGTTTGCTTCACACAATTTTCACAAAGTTCTTATAGGGTTGTTAGGATCAGATGAGATAATATTTGTAAAGCACTTAACACAGTACTTGGCACATAGTAGGTACATAATATGCTTGTTTTCTTTCTCCCTTTCCACTCTCTGGGACATCAGATAATATGTCTACAATTAGGGCTTGTCACTGACCACTCACATGGCTGCCTTGCCTGATGCTTCTAAAGCAGAACTAAGAAAAGCTGGGAAGGTGCCAGAGAGCCTCTGGAACAATAATCTTCAGGTCATGGCTGAAGTCTGCCAAGAGGTGAATTCTAGGACCTGGCCCATAGAGTGGGGTCCATGCTTCAGGGTAGCTCAGACCATTGGTCAAGAACCCTGGGGATTGGGGCCTGTTAGTCAACAAGTATTTCTCAAGTGCTTATTATGTTTGAGGCACTGTACTAGGCACTGGGGATACAAAGAAAGACAAAAAACAGTGCTCCTGCCCTCAAGGTATTTACTTTCTAATGGGGAAAATGACATATAAACAAGTATGTAAAAAGAAGATATCAGGGTAAATCAGTGGTAATCCAACAAAGGAGACTGACAAGGAGTGGTCGGACAAGTAAGAGGAGAACCAGGTGAGAGCAGTGTCAGGAAAACCTAGAGAAGAGAATGATTGACAGTGTCAAAGGACAGAGCGATGAAGAAGGATGAGGACTGAGAAGAGTCCATCAGACTTGGTGCTTAAAAATCATTGGTCACCTTGGTGAGAGCAGCTGAAATTGAATGAGATCAGAAGCTAGACTGTAGAGTTGTGAAGGGATTGAGAATTGGTAGATAGCAGCCACCAGAATCTGGGTTGGGTGATGAATATGGATCAAATGAACCTTAAAGGAAGAAAAAGAGAAAGAGAGAGAGAGACACACACACACACAGAAAGACAGAGAGAGGCAGAGAGAGAGATACAGAGACTGAGAGACACAGAGAGACAGAGAGAGAGACAGAGGTAGAGACAGAGAGACAGAGAGAGAGACAGAGGCAGAGAGATAGAGACAGAGACAGAGAGAGACAGAGGCAGAGAGATAGAGACAGAGACAGAGAGAGATACAGAGGTAGAGACAGAGACAGAGAGAGACACAGGGAGAGACAGAGAGAAAGAGAGAGAGAAAGAGAAAGGGAAAAAGAAAGGGGGCAACAGAGAGACAAAGACAGATAGAGAGACAGGGACAGAGAGGGTGAGAAAGAGAGAAACAAACAGAAACAGAGAGAAATAGGAATAGAGGGGGAGAGAGGGAGGGAGGGAGACACACAGACAAAGAGAGAGACAGAGACACACAGAGAGAGAAACAGAGAGACAGGGAGAGGAAGGGAGGGAGAGAGAGAAACAGAGAGAGGAGACAGAGGGAGAGAGGGAGAGAGACAGAGAAAGTGTGTGTGTGTGTGTGTGTGCGTGCGCGTGCGCACGCGTGCACATACATTTGCACGTGTACACTTGTGTGTCTGTGTGCGTGTACATGTGTGTATGTTTGTGTGTGTGAATGCGTGTGTATGTGTATGTGGCCAGGGGTATTTTGGACAGAGGAAGACTGGCCAGAAAAACACCAGAAATTTTTCCAGCAGACAGTGGCCTTCTTTTACAGAGGCCCAGGTAGATGCCATGGCCCGAGCTCACCTAGTACATTCTTGGCACAGCTAACACTAGACACAAGGTCTTCTGACTCCAGAAGACACTTCCAGACTTTCACTTGAATTAAGCCTTCCCAGTCATTTATACCAGAATGTGAAATAGTCCATTTAAACTTTTCCAGAATGAAGATACTGAGGTAGTGTCAGTAGGAGATAAAAATTGGAGTCACACAATGGAGAGCTTTGCTTGTTGGGTTCTAGTTCGTGTTTCTAGGCCGTGGAAATGAATCTGGGTCTAAATGAAATCTACTAGTGATTTTCCAAAGGATTTGAATAAGAACCTTAACATCTAAGAAAGTAAGAAGTAGAATGAATGGTAGTGACATGAGATCTTGTCCCAGAAAGAATTTCCAATGGATGTTAAGAATGACCCAAAGTGTTCTCATTGCTCTCTTAAGGATGATCTGGAGATTAGGGAAGATGTGGAAGCAGGCTGGAGTATATCTAGAAGAGTGAGGGATCTAGAGACCCATGAACAATTGGGAACAACTGGAGAAGTTGAACCTGGAGAAGAGATGTCCCAAGGGTGGATGAGGTAGTTGCCTTCTAGTCTTTTGGAGGGCTTTCATAAAGGAGGGGGATTAGGCTTGTTCTGCTCAGGTCCAGAGGTTTAGACTGGGAGGAAGAAGAGGAAATGATGAAGAAGAGCTACTTTGGGTTCAACAGGAAGTAAACCTTTCTAACAATTAGTGATGGGGATAGGGGTTGGGTAAAAACTCCAATTATGGGAAAATTACAATGTTCCACTCTCCCCACCTCCATTTCATTTACCCAGCCCCATCCCCTACTCCTTGGGTCTGCTCTAGGATGTATTCATGCTTTGGGGAAATGCTAGACTAGGTACTGTCTACAACGGCTTTGAGGCCACATGTGGCCTTCTAGGTCCTCAAGTGCAGTCCTTTGACTGAGTCCAAGTTTTACAGAACAAATACTTTTATCAAGGGGATTTGTTATGTAAAGTTTGGGTTCAGTCAAAGGGCAGAACATAAGGACCAGAGTACCACATGTGACCTTGAGGCTGCAGGTTCCCCAACCCTGGTCTAAGACCCCTCCCAGCCCTGACTTTCTAAGGTCTAAAGTGGTCTCTATGCTACAGGGCCCTTCCCGGTCTGCTATGCTGAATCTAGGCATCCAACAGATTGCTGCAATGGCTTCCTGAATCGAGATGGCCCTTGTGGTGTAAGCACTCCCAGCCCATCCAGGCCAAGCATTCCATGCTGGCAGAGTATGTCCTTGCATTCCAAGATGAATTCTAGGGGTATAATTGCTCAATTGTACTTCCCTCACTAAGATCAGAGAGTTCCATATTGGTCAGTCTTTGTGTTATGGCCTTGCTCTTAGAAGTTTCAGGTCAAAATGTAAAACCTGTTATCTGGGAAGAATGGCAGCCAAGCCGTTTCAGCATCAGTGAGGGGATTCAATTAGTTACCTGATAGAAAACAGGGAATGGGACCAGAGGCACTGAGGTCCAAAGCTCTTCAGCCTTCCTATGGTATCATTGTTCTCGGAACCAAGGCACAGATGGGGAGCAGGGGGACAATAGCTGCACTGAACAATAACCACAACAGAGACCACAACCACAACCAGATGTTTTTCCTGTCACATGAAGAAAGATAAGCATTATTGGATTTTTTTTATACTGATCTCAAATATGGCTTCAGATGGTCACCCAGCATTTTCAGGGGAATCACAATTTCATACACACATTTTAATATTTTTAGTTTTTATTTAATTTTATTTTTCATGATAGAACTTGTTTCTGTATCTTCTTTATTTTCCTGATATACTCCTGTTCCCTTCCCTTCCCTACTAAGCCATCCTTGTTTTTTTTGTAAATAGCATTTTATTTTTTTACTTGCATGTAAAGATGGTTTTCAACATTCGTTTTTTTATAAGATTTTGAGTTCCAATTTTCTGCCTTTCTCTCTTTCTCCCCACCCCGTCTCTCTGTCTCCCCCCTCTCTCTATCTCTCCCTCTCTCTCTGTGTCTCCCTCTCTCTTTCTCTGTCTCTCTCTCCCCCCTCTCTGTCTCTCTCTGTCTCTGTCTCTTTCTCTGTCTCTCCCTCTCTGTCTCTCTCTCTCTGTCCCTCTATGTCTCTGTCTCTCTCTGTCTCTCTCCCCCTCTCTTTCTTTCTCTCCCTCTCTCTCTCTGTCCTTTTGTCTCTCTCTCACTCCCTCCCCCTTTCTCTCCCTCTCTCCGTGTCTCTGTCTCTGTCTCCCTGTCCCTCCCTCCCTTCCCCCCTTTCTCTTTCCTCTCCCTCCTCCCCAAGATGGCAAGCAATCTGATATAGGTTATACATGTGTAATCATGTTAAATCTATTTCTACATTAGTCATGTTGTGAAAAAAAGAAACAGAATAAAAGGGAAAAACAATGAAAAAAATCCAACCAAAAAAAGCAAAAATAGTGTGCTTTTATCTTCTTTCAGATCCTAGAGTTCTTTCATTGGATGTGGATAGTATTTTCCATCACGAGTCTTTTGGAGTTGTCTTGCATCATTACATTTAAGACAACCCTTGTAACAAAGATTAAAAAAGAAAAAGAAAAAAAGCAGCTCAGTGATATAAGCCCATCATTCCTGGCTGGCCAGTGTAGGAAATAAACCCCTCTTATTAGCACTGCCCCCGCAAAGGATAAGAGAAGCATTTTTCATCTCTTCTCCAGGGCCAAGCTCCTGGATCATTCTAATGACCAGAGTTCAATGCTAGTTCTTGTCCTTTCTATTTGCATTCACTGTTTTACTGTTTTTCCCTATTCCTTTGACGCTGTCAATAATTTTCTTTCTTGGTTAACCTTTACTTGGCAACAGGTAATGCAAGCCTCCATGAATTCTTTATATCCTTTGTTTTTTATATCCTAGTAACATTCTATTAGATTTGGGCACCAGTGTCTTTAGCTTCTTTCTAATCAATGGCCATCTATTTAGTTTCTATTTTTTTTGTTACCACAAAAAGTGCTGCCATGATGAATCCTGCTCCATATAAGACCAACTTTCTATTTTTTTTTGCCTCCTTGGGGCTATATATTGTCTTTTGGGGGTCAAAAAGTGTAGACATCTGGTCACTTAAAATCATAATTCTAAATTGTTTCTCAAAATTGTTGGAGCAATTCACATCTTGCGTAATTTTTGAGGGGAAGGGAAGGAACCCCATCTCAACCAATCTAGAAATACTCTTCATGGAAGTTTTTTTTTTGTTTTGTTTTTTACTTTTTGGAGGGGAAAGGCAGGGCAATTGGGGTTAAATGGCTTGCCCAAGGTCACACAGCTAGTGAGTCTTAGGTGTCTGAGGCTGGATTTGAACTCCGGTCCTCCTGACTCCAGGGCCAGTGCTCTATTGACTGTGCCACCTAGTTGCCCCACAGAGGTAATGACTTGCCCAGAGTCACACAGCTGGTAAGTGTCTGAGGCTGGATTTGAATTCATGAAGATGAGTCTTCCTGATTCCAAGTCCAGTGCTCTATCCACTGTGCCACCTAGCTGCCTGTAAGTTTTAACTGGTTCCATTTTTCTCTGTCCTGAGCCAGTATACCCCTCCTTAAGTAGCCTGGTGGTCCTCCACTCTCAGGGCCTTATCATTTTAGTGTGGAACTTTAATATGGATGTTATTCATCCTTATCCCTACTGGACCTCAGGACTCCTGAGTCCAATAGATCCACCAGCATCAGCCTCCTTCTGTAGAAGAGATTACAAGCCAATTGTTACCATGCTGGGCTCATACACTTAAAAAATTCTTTTCCTAAAATTCTGAACTTAACCGACATCAAATAAAATTAGTATTTTCATATACAATCTAGAACAGAAGAAGACTTCATTCTCATATGCTTTTCAAAATAGAGGAATGCTGTTTTGCCTCTGGGATTTAGCAATTACTTCATCATATATTTAAATGAATGAACAAAAAAGTGTTTATGAAGCATTCACTCTATGTCAGACACTCTGCTAAGCACCAAGAAAAATAAATGTCAAGGAGTTAACATTCTAATACTGGGAGACAGTGGCTACCAGAGTGGTGAGCTGGAGAATCACATGGGTAGGGAGCTGAGCCATGAGCCAATTGATTATCCCTTTCCAGGAATAATAGTAGTAAGGCTGTATTGACTTAATACTGAGACTACAGTAAAACGTGGAAAGTGGAAGTGCGGTATGTCCCCAGAAGGCTGGGAGGTGTTACTGGATGCACAGTCTGTTGCTTCCAGGAGAAAACACAAAATGCTTGAATGCTTGGCATTCAAAGCCCTAGCCCCCACCTATCTTTCCAGTCTTCTCGCACCTTACTCTCCACCACATATTCTTCCACGAACCTCCTGGCTTTTCCATGAAGAAGACAGACATTCCATTTCTCCACTTGGGGCATTTTCTATGGTTGTCCCCCATTTCTGAAACCCTTTTCCTCCTCTGATATCCCTATTTATCCCCCTGGCTTCCTTTATGCTCTAAGTTCTCATCTTTCATTGGAACTTATTCCAACTCTTCCCTAACCCTTCTTAATTCTAGTGCCTTCCCCCTGCTAATTATTTCCTCTTTATCCTTCGCTCTGTATATATTTCTTTCATGTCATTTCCCCCATTAGATTGTAAGCTCTTTGAGGGCAGGGACTCTTGCCTCTTTTTCTATTTCCAATGCTTAGCTTGGTGCTTGTTGATTGCTGTTGAATGTTGATTGATTGTTTGGCCGGGTGGTCTGAAGCTGGCTAAAAAGAGGGGGCTATTTGAGTTTGCATTTATTCACTCACCAATCAGGACAGCCAAGCTTAGGGCAGGGGTTCCAGGTATGTAGTGTTAATGGAATATGAAGATTTTCCCTGTCCATTAATAGGCCTATGTGACCAAACATGTTCCCCTTTCCCTTGGAACAGGAACAGTGTTCCCAGGTCTAAAGGTACACAGGTATTTCAATCACAACTGTGATATATCCTGAGCCACATACAGCCCATTGGGGGAGGAACTTGCCTAAGGTGGAGTTTGCTTACAGGGAGGCTTCCTTGTAGGAAGGCTTTCACACCTTCTGATACTGAGTCAATTATTCACTGAGTCAGGAGGATTGTGATGCCTTCTGGTTCTGAGCCTATTAGTTGAAAACTATATATACTGAGAGTTAGTATTTTACTTTGGTGGCTCATTCATGAGAAGGACCTTTTGGTTTCCTGGACAGGACTCTGAGTACCCGTTTGTTAAGACCTCCCCACTACCTAACTACCCAGATGTTGGTGTTTTCTCGGTCTGGTGGTATATGTAGGTGGCTATATTACTTTGTTCAGATAGTTGGAGCCCTGTCTATTGGATCTTTTCTTGGATATTCACTTCTTTCTACTTCTCTATAATTAAAGTAAGATGGTTGACCCCTTTAAAGTTGTCTTTCCTTTAGAAAAGCAGATCAAAGAGCTTATGCTAGCAGCCCGACCTGTGTGCTAGTGTGGTTGTTATTACAAGGGCTCAGTGTATTAACACTGCAAGCAGTCCAGTCCAGTCCAGGGGTGTTCCTCCAGGTGTGGAGAAGTGGGGCAATGGCTAGGCAGATGGGAATGTGGTTTGGATGGACAAGTGGATAGGATAGGAAGATTGATCCATTAAAAAAAACAAAAAACAAAACCAAGCTCTTTTGCTGGTTGAATACAAGTTATACCAAGGGTTTATGAAATGTCTACCAACACGTACAAAGTACAAAACCCTTGAAGAAAGAAACAATAATTTTTTTTTTTGCTTTTTTGGAGGGCAATTGGGGTTAAGTAACTTGCCCAAGGTCACATGGCTAGGTTTTTGTTTGTGTGTGCATTAAGTGTCTGAGGTCGGATCTGAACTCAGGTCCTTCTGACTCCAGGGCCGACACTCTACTCACTGTGCCACCTAGCCGCCCCAATAATTTTTTTTAATCAAATGATTCCTGATACACAAATAACAGAATAATGTCTTACATATTGGAATATTGAACGTGGGTGAATGTGTCCCAGCTCACCCAACCACAGAACACATATACTGGGACTTCCCACAGTAGTCAAGAATAAGCCAACTAGCTACTTCTCACTACCACCCTTCCAACCCTCAAACAAACCACACTTACTTGCTGTCTCATGTTGTATAATTGGCATCAACATTCACATGTTCCTCAATGACTGTGTGTAATGTATAAATTCCATCTGCATTGTTGAACTTATCGTTGAAAATTCACATAAGAGAAATACACATATGAGAAATTTCCAAGTGAAAAAATGTGTGTTGAAAGAAGGTTAATAATTTGATAATCTCTTGATTTGTAATGGGTACAAACCTTCTAATCCAATCCAATAAAAATTTCTTTAGCATCTATTATATCCTTATTGAATGGATTTCAAGAAATTCATTCAAATAGTTGGGTACTAATGCAGATTAAGACCTTCTACATCATCTTGTAAAGAATACCCACACTAATGGGATCACCAAACCATGGAAATATTGAAGCATCCAAACAACTCCATGATACAACCACCAAGATTTGGGGGATGTATAAGAAGCAGTTCTTTTTTTTTTTTTAAGCAATTGGGGTTAAGTAACTTGCTCAAGGTTACACGGCTAGTCATTATTTATGTGGGGTGCTAATTTTCTGAGGCCGGATTCGATCCCGGGTCATCCCAGCTCCGAGGCCAGCGCTCTTACTCACTGCGCCACCTAGCCGCCCCCTAAGAAGCAGTTCTTAAAGATGAATATATTCCCCTGGGATTTATAATTGGGAGGTAAAAGTATTCTCTCTCAATCCTTGGAACAATTTGGGATTATCGTGATCTTTAAATGGGAAAGCGGAGTTAAATCAAGTCTGGGAGTTCTTAAAGGGACATAGTCCTTTTTCAAGAGATGACTGAGAAAACAAAGTGGGTACTACAAGAGATCAGCAGCAGCAATGGGGATTCCCAGCTCCAACCAGCCCTTCTTATCCCTCTTTTTGATATTGTTCTAGAAATCCTGGCTATAGCTTTAAGACTAGAAAAATCAAAACCTAGCTGTGTGACCTTGGGCAAGTTACTTAACCCCAACTGCCCTCCAAAAAGGAAAAAAAAAAGAATAGAAAAATCAGTTCAACTAATAAACATCGGTAAATGAAGGCTAACATTGATGTTTATATGTATGATGATTTAATTAGAAAGCCCAAGAGAATCAACAAAACCTTAAATGAAATAAGAGATATTTTGGGCAAAATAGTGCAATACAACAGAAAACCATAAAAATCATCGCATTTTCTTATATGTAAGTAATAAAGTATTTACAGAAATAAAAGAATGACCCAATTTGCAAGGTATCTAAGTCCATAATTAGGTTGAGCTCAGTTAGTAAAGACAGCAATCCTTTCCCAAAATTATACTGTAAATACCATACTGATTTAAAATCAAGATCTTAGAGAATTAAACAAAATAATAACCAAATTCATACAGAAAACCAGATGACCAAGAAGATCAAGGGAAATTATGACAAAGGAAAAAGGAGCACCTGTACTTTCAGGGTTTTAAAATGTGATATAAATCAGTAATTGACAAAATTATCAGGTGCTGAATATTAAATAGAAAAATAAGTGAGGAAGTTAGAAAATAATGAGTTGGAAATAGTATGTAATGATCTAGTGTTTGATAACCCTGAAATCATAACACATTGGGGAAAGTATGAAGGATTCAACAAAAATTGTTGGGAAAACTAGGTATCAGCTTGCAAACAATAGGAACAGATCAAAATGGTATAAAGCACTATTCATTACAAATGGATTCATCAATCAATCAGCAAAATAGTTCCTTCTCTCAAGGAACTTACATTCTATTGAGGGAAAAATGTGAGGGGGTGTGTTCTGGGAAGCTGATCAGTTTGATGAATCTTTTCTTCCCTCTCCAGGCCCCAATCAACTGGATGAAATTACCGGGTATGGACTTCTGCTGGAAGGGCACATTCCAAGGAGGTAGACGTGTGTCCTAGCTACTTTCGGAGAGAACACTGGGAGCATCTCCAGTGATGAGGGATGCCTCCATGATGATTAGCAACTGAGAGTGGGCATGGGAAGGGATATACTCTCTTTCATCTCTATGTGTAAGAGCTAATTGTGAAAATGTTTGCCTCTCTTTGATTTCCCATGATTTCTTTTCTGTGGATTTTAATACTGAAGTTCAGCAATAGGGGGAGGGGATCTCTTTTTGCCATCCAGGGCCAGAAAATGGGGCCACTGACTTGCAGGAGAAGCATATGGCAAGCCTATGTCTATCTAAGGCATTGTGAGAGGGGAGTTGATGGATTTCAAGTTCTTGGATGCCTCTTGTACTTCCATTTCCACTTTCTGACCATAGGTTGGAGACTAGCATTCCTAAGAATGGATTTTCCATTCAAATACAACATCCTTGGGTACTCAAAGGACTGGAATATGTAATTGTTGAGCCACGTTCAATGATATTTGAAAGCTCATGGAAAATGGGAGAGGTGCCACATAATTGTAGAAGGGCAAATCTTGTCCCAGTTTTCAAAAAAGGGAAAATAATAGCCTTCAAGCTTAAGTGCGTTTGCCTTTGATTCCTGGGAAAATTCTAGAATGGATCATAAAATACATGATTCCAAATATATAGAAAGGAAAGTGGTGACTGGAAAGAGCCAGTATGGCTCCATCAAGAACAGGTTATGCCAATCTAAACTAATTTCCTGTTTTATTTCATTTTTTTAAATTTTGGACAGGATTACTAAGCTAGGAGATGAGGGTAATGCTAGGGAAGCAATTTGCCTAGATTCAGGCATAGCTTTTGATGAAATATTTCATACTTTTTTGGTAGAGAAGATGGAAAGATATAGACTAGAAGATAACACAGTCAGGGGGATTTGGAATTGTCTGGATGATTGGATTCAAGGAGAAATTGTCATTAGTTCAATATCAAGGTGGCAGGAGTGGGGTACTCTGAGGGTATGTACTTGGCCATACATTATTTAATATTTTTAACAGTTAGTTGATAAATGATATGCTTTTCAAATTTTCAGATGACACAAAGTTTGGAGGGATAGCTAATACACTGTATTATGGTTAAATATCCTTAATGATCTTGACTAGAGTATTGGACTGAAATTTTAAAAATTAGAATTCAATAGGGATAAATATGAAGTTTTACATTTGAATTAAAAATTAGCCTTGCAAGTACAAGATGGGAGAGACAGCAGTTATTCTGAAAAAAAAAAAAAGACCTGGGGATTTTAGCAGACTGCTAAGTTCCATCTGCAGTATGATGTGGCAGCCAAAACAAAGCCAATTCCATCTTGGGATGCATTAGGAAAAGTACAGTTTCCAGGAAAATGGGGATGACAGTCCCACTGTACCCAGACCTCACCTGGAGTATTGTGGGCACCAAGGTTTAGGAATGAAATTGATAAGCTAGAGAGCACCCAGAGGATGCTGGGTAAAACCAAGATGGCAAAAGATCTTGAATCCACGTCATAACAATATTGATTGAAGCGGATGGCGACAATGATGTTTGACCTGGAGATGAGATGCCTCAGGAGAGACGTTAAGAGCTGTCTTCAAGTATCGGAAAGGCTTTCATGTAAAGAAGGAATTAGACACTTGCTCTACTGGTCCCTGGAGCTCAGAATCAGGTGCAACGGGGGCGGGAGATGGGGATGTCACAAAGAGACCAATTAGGGCTTGAGGTCAGGAAAATCTTCCTAACAATTACAACTGTCAAATAGTGGAACAGGCTGTCTAGAGAAAGAGTTATTTGCCTTTCTTTGGAGGTCTTCAAGCCTACTTGTCAAGTATATAATTGCCAGAATTCTTTATGTTTATAGGTTGGTCAGGATGGTCATTAAAATATTTTCTAATTCCCAAATTCTGTGGTTCTCTATTTCCCAAAAGACTGAGAGTTGGGCAGAAGCCTTCTAGAGGAAGATTTCCTTAATATTGGGCACTTTGGCCCTGGAAGAGTACTCTCTTGCCCCAAGAGAGTAAAGTAGCATTATGTGGCAGGGGGTGAAGGTCTGAATCTCCCTAACACTCCAGGATGTTGTTGGGAACCTCTTTGACAGCTCAGATAGAGAATCAATGGGGAGTGTGTGATCGGCAGCACCAAGGAGTAGTTATGTTCCACACAGGTAATCTAAGAAGTCTAATCAGCTACTTGGGCAGTGGGGTGGTACAGTGGATAGAGTTCCAGGTTTGGAATCAGGAGGACTCATCTTTGTGAGTCCAAATCCAGCCTCAGACACTTGCTAGCTGTATGGCCATGGGCAAGTCATTTCACCCTGTTTGCCTCAGTTTCCTCATCTGTAAAATGAGTGGGAGAAGGAAATGATCAACCACTCCAGTATCTATAACAAGAAAACTGCAAATGGGGTTGCAAATGATCAGACACAGCTGAAAAGCAAATGAACAACAACAAAATGTATGTGCCAGGCAGCTAGGTGGCTCACTGCATAGGGCCCTTTTCCTGGAGTAAGGATCATCTTCTTGAGTTCAAATCCAGCCTCAGACACTAGCTATGTGACCTTAGACAAGTCACCTCACCCTGTTTGCCTCAGTTTCCTCATCTATAAAATGAACTGGAGAAGGAAATGGCAAACCACCCCAGAAGCTCTGCCAAGAAAACCCCAAATGGGGTCATGGAGAGTTGGACACAACTGAAAAAAATGACTGAAAACAGAGCTACTTAAATGCTATTTGCTTCAACATTTGTTCTATTGATTCCAGTGAAATCAAGTCAAGAAGCATTTACTAAATGCTGGGGATACAAAGAAATACCTCCCCCCCACAACAAAAAGCAGTCTTCGATCTCAAAAAGCTCATAGTTCAACTTGTGGGAAGTTTTTGTTTTGTTTTGTTGTTTTTTTTGCTGATGTTCAGCTGTTTTTAGACACATCTGACTCTTTATGACCCCATCGGCAGTTTTCTTGGCCAAGATACTGGAATAGTTTGTTATTTCCTTCTCCAGCTCACCTTACAGATGAGGAAACTGAGGCCAACAGGGTTAAGAAAGACTTCTGGTAGACAATGTGATTTTAGCTTAGACTTGAAGGAAGTTGGAGAAAACTGGAGTCAGTCAGTAAATAAACATTTAAGTGCCTACTACACATTAAGCACCTCACTAAGTGAGGAGAATACAAGTAACAGTAGCAGCTTCAGGGAGGAGGAAGACAATACAGAAGAGAAAGCTACAAGAGGGGCAGAGAGTAGTGATGAGTGAGGAGTACCAGGCATATTCATTCTTACAGGATAATGAAGAGAGAAATGAGGAAACAGAGCATACCAGGCATCGAACTGCCTGGTGAAAATCCCCAGAGCTGGGAGATGGAGTGTCTGGTGGAAGGAAGAACAAGGAAGTCAGTGTCAGAGAATGTGGGGTGTGTAAGAAAATGGAAAAGGTGGTGGGGGTGGTGGGGGAGTTCAGGTTATTAAAGGCTCTGAATATGGAAGGGAGGATTTTATATTTAATCCTGGATGTGACAGGGGAGCCACTGGAGTTTACTGAGTAGAGGGATAACATGATTGAAACTGTGCATCAGGAAAATCACTTTCATGGCTGAATGGAGGAGAGATTGGAGTAGGGAAAGACTTGAGGCAGGCAGACCCGCTGGAAGGTTGTTGCATTAGTCCAGCTGTGAGATGGTTAGGGCCTACCCCAGAGTGGTAGTAATGTCAGGGAGAAGGGGATGCTTTGGAGAGATGTTACAAGGTAAAATTGGTAGGACTTGGTAACAGATTGGATGTGGGAGAGTGTGAGCAGTTAAGATTGCTAGGTTGTTAGCTTGAGTGAGTGGGGGAGTGGTAGTAGTAAAGAACTTAGGGGGGTAGCTAGGTGGCCAGTGAATAGGGCACTGGCCTTGGAGTTAGGAGGAAATAAGTTCAAAACCAGCCTCTGACTCTTAACACTTACTAGCTGTGTGACCTTGGACAAGTAACAGCTCCAATTGCCCTGCCCTCCCCATCCAAAAAAAAAGCAAATAAATATCTAAAAAAGGAAAAGTTAGGAAGAGGGCAGGGTTTGAGGAGGGGCAAGGAAAGTGAGGTCAGTTTTAGACATGTTGAGATTAAGATGTTTCTGCGATATTTTGTTCAAGATGACCAATAAGGCAATTGGAGATGTGAGATTGTTGGTCAACAGAGAGGAGGATGCTTCGTAGTCTTCTTGTGAAGACAAGATGGAATGTGATCACTTGTGCATGTAGAAAGGTTTTCATTGGTGGGGAGAAAGGCCATCTCTTTGGGAGACATGGTCCTCCACAGGAATGTGCTCAGTCTAGCTCCAATGAACTTCTAGCAATTGGGAAATTTTCAGTGTGAACATTTACACCTCTGAAATCGACAAACCTTCCAAATAGGGCTTGCTGTTCTGTTGATTGACTAGACTGGAGAAACCAATGGAAAAATAATAAAAATACAGATTAAAGCTAAAAGTGTCAAGTGTACTTTTTTTTTTTCAGAGGCAGCAAGTTGGCTCAGTGGATAGAGTACTGGGACTGGAGGCAGGAAGACCTGAGTTCAAATTTGACCCAAGAGATTTACTAGCTGTGTGAGCCAGGGAAGATCATTTAATCTCTGTTTGCCTAGGAGGCAGCAAGTTGGATCAGTGGATAGAGCGCTGGAGCTGGAGGCAGGAAGAGGTGAGTTCAAATCTGGCCTCAGAGACTTACTAGCTGTGTGACTCTGGGCAAGTAATTTAAATTATATTAGCCTTAATCTACCAGAGAAGGAAATGGTAAACCATTCCAGTATCTTTGCCAAGAAAACTCCATGGCATGCTGTGGTCCACAGAGTCACAACGAGTTGAACATGACTGAACAAGAACAAGTTTTTTTTTCTTGAAAAACTGGTTGTTTAATATTTGGCAGCACACCCCTGGACATGGGTGCCAGAGGAAGAGATAATAGCAGAAGGCATTTGAGTGATGTGAGATAAGAAGGGAAGAAGACAGAGGTCTTGGCCAAATCTTTTGGTAAGGCTCTCAGTTGGAGTGGTCACTGTGGGAAGTTTGAAGAAGGATGAAAAGATATAGAAAAAATTGCTGAGATGAATGGGAAAACGAATCAATTAAGATGGCATAAAGGATTGGCTTGGTATCTTATGCGTTTTCCATGGGGTCAAATATGTCAAATATGCTGTTCCAAATGTGATACCTGTTGGTACATTGAATGCTGTTGGGATCTGAGGACCCTGTTATCTGCTTTTAGGAACTGGAATTGTACCAAATTTTATTTTGGGGATGATCCTGGGTCTTCACTAGGTGGGGGTAGTGAACCAAAGGGAGAAACTGATCCTCTTAGGAGCCAGGGTCTTAGGATAATACCCATGTCGGTGTGAATCTAGAATACCTTGGGGAAAGTTGGGGCCATGGGTGACAAAATGAGGGATAAGAGACACTAAAAGGTGGTGAAATAAGGAAAGACTTCACCTAGGAGATAGATTTGAGCTGTTTTGAAGGAGGAAGCCAGGGGGGCCACGAGGCAGACATAGAGGGAGGGCATTCCAGGAAGGGGGAACAGACTGTGCAAACCACTTTGGATGAAATGGAAAAAACATGAAAGGTGATAATATGCATTAACTCTGGAAGGATGGGCTATATCCAGTCTCTGAAGGTCTTTCAATGACAAAGCAAGGAGTCAGATGTGGACTTTAGGAAAATCATATTATCAACCATGTGGATGATCGATCTGTTAGAGAAGGGAGATACTCAAGGGAGGGAAACCAATTAGGAGGTGATTAGAAAAGTCCAGAGAAGCGTTAATGAGGCTTGGAACTAAGGTGATGGTGACAAGAGGGGAGGATAGATGTGGGAGAAGTTCCTGAGGTTGAATCAAATCATTGACAAATGGTTGCCAATGTCAGAACATGTCACTCTGCTACTTAATAATCCGCAGTGGCTCCCTATTACCTCCAAGGTCAAATAAAAAAATTTGAGGCCCTTCATGACCAGATTTCCTCCTACCTTTCCAGTCTTCTTACTGATGATGAATAATTTGATCCAGTGACACTGGCCTCCTTGCTATTTCTCAAACAAGACACTCCATCTTTGGAGTGTCCCTTGCCCTGGAATGTTTTCCCTTCTCATCTCTATTTCTTGGCTTCCTCAAGTCCCAGCTAAGATCCCACCTTCTACAGGAAGCCTTTCCTGATCCCTCTTAATATGGAAGTCTTCCCTTTATTGGCTATCTCCAATCTATCCACTTTATCTCTAATTATATCTAGTTTAAGCATATAGCTTGTTTGTACATAGTTATATACATGTTGCTTCCCCCATTAGACTGTGAGTTGCTCCAGGGCAAGGCCTATCTTTCCCTTTCTTTGTATCTCTAGCATTTGGCACAAGATCTGGTACACAGTAGGTGCTTAATAAGTGTTTGTTGACTGACTGATTAGATGCATGGGGTGTTTGAGAGCAGGGTTCGGGATTTGTCCTAGGTTGTAAAACTGAGGGACTTGAAGGATGATGGTGCCTTCTACAGAACAGGGACCTTTGAAAGTGGGATGGCTTCCCAAAAGATAATGGAATCTATTTCAGACATGTTGAGTTCAAGATGCCAATGGGGCATACAGTTGGAAATGTCCAATAGGCAGTTGGAGATGAGACTGGAGTTCTGGAGATAGAGTAGGGCTGGATATATAGTTCTGAGAGTCATCTGCATAGAGAATGAAAATCATCGGGTGAGTTGATCCCTCTGGACAATGGATCAGCAAAGGAGACTTAGGAGTGGTCAGACAGGTGAGAGTTAAATCAAGAAAGATTTGGAACATTTAAGAGGAGAAGGTGGTCAATCAAGCACAATCGAGGTCAAGAAAAATGGGGATTGGGTAGGTAGGTGATGCAGTGAATAGAGCACTGGTCCTGAAGTCAGGAGGACCTGAATTCAAATCTGGTCTCAGACACTTGACACTTAACTAGGTGTGTGACCTTGGGCAAGTCATTTAACCCCAATTGCCTTGCCTTCCCCCTTCAAAAAAAAAAGAAAAAAGAGAAAAAAGAAAAATGGGGATTGAGAGCCCATCTGTAACTTCAGAGAGAACAATTTCAGTCCAGTGATCAGGAAGAAGCTAGATTACAAGGGAAATGAGAGGAAAGGAAGGTTTTTCTAGGAATCTGTCTGTGAAAGGGAGCAGATATAGTAAGATAGCTTTGAGAGATGGTAGGGTCAGGTCAGGGGAGGGCTTTTCAGACAAGAATAAAACATTAAAAAGACACACCATAAAAATTCTAGCAGTCAATGGCTTGTTACATCTTTCACAACCGTGGATAATGGACAAATTCTTAACAATTAGTGGCTTAAAGGACATAATATGAGATTAAATAGATATATTTGATTATCAAAAATTAAAAAAAAAAAAACTTTTGTCCAGCAAAAGGCAACACATCCAGAGAAATAAGGAAAGAAAAGAAAAAAAACTGGTGAAATGTTTTTGTAGCAAATCATTCTGATAAAAGTCTGACATTGACCATTTATAAGGAAATGACACAAATTTGTGACTAAACACCATTCTCTGACTGATAAGTAATCAAAGGATATGTACAGATAGTTCTGGAAAGAAAAAAAAAAGTACTATCAGCACTCATATGAACAAATGCTCAAAATCTTTGAGAGAGAAATGCAAATGAAAACAAACTTAGGTACCTCCTGAGCCCTGTGAAATCGGCAAAGATCACAAAATATGACAAAGTTCTAGGCTGGCATGGCTATGGTAACATACTGTCGATGGAGCTGGGAAATAGCCCAATCTTTTTGGAAAGCAAGACAGAATCACTGAACAAGAGTTAGAAAAACATGCATACATTTTATCCAAATGGTCCCACCACTGGGGAGACACCCCAAGGATGTTATAGGCAAGAAAGAAAGCTCCATCTGCACAGAAACATTATCATCAGTGTTATTTGTAATAGCAAAAAAACTTGAAACAATCTGGGGGTTTATCAGTTTGGAAACTGTTGAACAAATGGTGTCAGGCAGCTTGGTGTCTCAGTGGTTAGAGCAATTGGGAACTTGCTGAATAAATCATGGTATACCAATGTTTGTAATGGGACAATATTGGACAACATGAAATTAGAAGAGTGGAAGTATAGTGGAATGGCTAGAAACCCTGATTCAGACACAGCAAGATCTAGATTTGAATGGTCTCTGACATGTACTAGTTCTGGGACTCTGGCCAAATCACTTAATCTCTCAGTGCCCCTAAACAATTTTAAAACTATGAGTTTCCAGGGTGGCTAGGTGATGCAGTGAATAGAGCAGTGGCCCTGAAGTCGGGAGGACCTGAGTTTAAATCCAGCTTCAGACACTTCACTCTTACTAGCCTGGTGATGTTGGGCAAGTCACTTAACCCTAATTGCCCTGCCCTTCCTCTGCTACAAAGCAAGCAAGCAAACAAACAAAAAAGCACGCAAACAAAAAAAAACCCAACAATCCAAAAATAAAACCCTATGAGTTTCAGAGAAGGTTCTGATCTCTGTCGACAGTGGGAGTTTTCTTACTGGTAAGCTCCTTACACTGGTTAAGTCACAAATCCTAGTACAAAAAAAGAGGGGGTAAAAGCAGGGACTTATTTGAGATCTCCCCCCAACCCCTCCAAATACTTGTAAAATGACTCTAAACAAATTCTAGAACAGCAGAACCCACAAAATGACAGAATGAAGCAAATTTCCAACTCAAGACAGGGTGGAAGGTCGACAGGAAAGGTGTTGAACCCGACTGGGAGAGGAGTGCAGACCAACACTGACCACACCAGCACAGACAGGGCAGAGCAGGCCTCAGGGGAGTGAATGACTGGCAGCTGTGGTTGTTTCTAGATGTCTCAACCCACACATGCCAAAGACAATTTAGAAATTCAGGAGGAAAGACCTGTCAGACCTGGGTGAGAGAGGAGTGTGGTCTGGTGCCAGCCCTGTCAGACCTGGGTGAGAGAGGAGCGTGGTCTGGTGCCAGCCTTAGGGTAATGGTGGCTGCAGTAGCAGCAGCATCAGTGTCTGCTTTCGAGGATCTTGGCTCACAGATGGTGGGGTGATTGAGTCACTGATCAGAGGGGGATTCCAGGGATCTTTTTGCTGGTGCTAAGGCAGTATTTTCTTCCTTTGCCTGAGCTTGGATCTGGGTCGCAGTCCTAGGTGGTGGTCCTGGGGCAAGGGGAAGTGCTGGTGTGGCTAAGTTTGTGGTGGCAGTGTAGAGGGAATCTCCCCGAAGTTCCAAGGCAGAAAAGAGTGCTTGAGATCACTCACAGACCAGAGCACAGGCCAGGAGAAGAGTAAGTACCTCTCCTTTGACCATACCATCTTAGAAGAACTGAAAATTTACAGGTCCCTAGAAATATTTCTGAAGACAGCTACACAAAACCCCTGAAGCTTGGGACAGTACAACCTCCACACTAGAAGCAGAGACTTACCTTAACAAAGAAGTAAAAAGTCAAGTAATTGGCTGGGAAAATGAGCAAACAGCAGAAAAAAAGCCAGACTATAGAATCTCACTTTGGTACAAGAAACATCAAAAAATACAACTAGAAGAACACAACAAAGTCAAAAATTGGGAAGAGAAATGAGAGTGATGCAAGAAAATAATGAAAAACTAGTTAACAACTTGCTAAAGGAGACCAAAAAAATACTGAATAAAATAACACATAAAAAATAGACTAACCCAAATGGCAAAAGAAGTCTAAAAGGTAATGAGGAGAAGAATGCCTTAAAAATAAGAATTGGCCAACTGGAAAATGAGGTCCAAAAGCTCACTGAAGAAAATAATTCCTTAAAAATTAGAATGAAGCAAATGGAAGCTAATGGCTTTATGAGAAATCAAGACATTATAAAACAAGACTGAAAGAATGAAAAAAAAAATAGAAGAAGAAATGAAATATCACATTGGAAAAATGACTGACCTGGAAAATAGATCCAGGAGAGATAATTTAAAAATTATTGGACTACCTGCAAGCCGTGATAAAAAGAGCCTAGACATAATCTTTCAAGATATTATCATGGAAATTTGTCCTAATATTCTAGAACCAGAGGGTAAAATAGATACTGAAAGAACTTAGCCATCACCTCCTGAAAGAGATCCCCAAAACCCTTAGGAATATTGTAGCCAAATTCCAGAGTTCCCAGTTCAAGGAGAAAATATTGACAGCATCCAGAAAGAAACAATTCAAGTATTGTGGAAACACAATCAGGATAACACAAGATTTAGCAGCTTCTTCATAAAAGGATTGAAGGGCTTGGAATATGATATTCTGGAGGTCAGAGGAGCTAGGATTAAAACCACGAATCACCTACCCAGCAAAACTGAGCATAATACTTCAGGGAAAAATTGATATTTGATGAAATGGAGAACTTTCAATCATTCTTTTTTTTTCTTTTTTTTTAAACAAATGCTTTATTAACTTCTGTTTTACATCATTCATTTCCACCAGATTTTGAGTTACAATCATTTTCCCCCCATTATTCCCCTACCCAACCTCCCAGAATAGTAGTCCCACAAGATATCGCTTCCTCCCATCTGCTCTCTCCCATACCTTCTCCCATAACCCCTTCGATTTTTCCATTAGAGGAAAGTGAATCTTTGTGTCCCAATGCCTGCACATCTTATCTCCCTATTACAAGCAAAAGAGTATTAATTATAGTATTTATATATATTTGAAACATTTAATGTTATGTCCTCGAATTTCAGATCCATTTCCTTCCTCCCTTGTCACCCATTCCTTCTTGGGAGATAAGTAATTCAGTATATGTTGTACATGTCTAGCTATGCAAAACATTATCATAGTAGATATATTGGACAAGGCTGCTTATAATTCCCTCCCACTCATCCCACCCCCCACCTGGTCCATTCCCTACATGATCCTGTCCCTCTTCTATAGTGGGTACTTCCAACCTCCCCTCACCCCAAGGATGCCCTCCCATCCATCATCCCTCCTCTCATCCCCCTTCCCCCTATCCTGCTGCAGGTTGAGATATCCCATTTAGTATGTATGTCATTTTCTCCCTGAACCAAATTCAGTGTGAATGTGGTTTTGCCTTTTTAGCCTTCCTTATTCTCCCCCTCCTTTGCAACCACTTCCCCTTGCTTCTTCTACATGGGATAGTTTACCCTACCCTGTCTCTCCCCATCTCCTCTTGCCACTTTCCTCTCTCACCTCATAATTTCATCCCTTGAGTATTCTCCCTTCCCAACAAATTCAACCTATGCCCTCTATCCATATATAACTGTAACCATATACACACACATTCACATATGTATTCATATGACCACACCCCCTTCTTCCATTATTTTCATAGTGAGAAAGATATCATCAGTCACAGTTATTGCTTTTCCATATAGGAATGTAAATAGTTCAACTTTGATAAGTTCCTTTTGATTTCTTTTCCCTGATGACCTTCTCAGGCATCTCTTACTTCTTGCGTCTGGATGTCAAATTTTCTATTCAACTCTGGTTTTTTCCTCAAGAATGCTTGAAAGTCCTCTATTCCACTGAATGACCATATTTTCCCCTGAAACAAAATACTCAGTTTTTCTGGGTAGGTGACCCTTGGGTTCATTCCCAGTTCTTTTGCCCTCTGGAATATCATATTCCATGCCCTTCGATCCCTCAGTGTAGAAGCTGCCAGGTCCCGGGCTATTCTGATTGTGTTTCCACAATATTGAAATTGTTTCTTCCTGGCCGCTTGTAGTATTTTCTCCTTGATCTGGGGATTCTGGAACCTGGCTATAATATTCCTGGGAGTTTTCTTTTTGGGATCTTTTTCAGGAGGTGATCTGTGGATTCTTTCAACCTCTATTTTGCCCTCTGGA
>WOXC01003037.1:0-198918 GCA_011680675.1 Gymnobelideus leadbeateri
AAATAATGGAAGAAGGGGGTGTGGTCATATGAATACATATGTGAATGTGTGTGTATATGGTTACAGTTATATATGGATAGAGGGCATAGGTTGAATTTGTTGGGAAGGGAGAATACTCAAGGGATGAAATTATGAGGTGAGAGAGGAAAGTGGCAAGAGGAGATGGGGAGAGACAGGGTAGGGTAAACTATCCCATGTAGAAGAAGCAAGGGGAAGTGGTTGCAAAGGAGGGGGAGAATAAGGAAGGCTAAAAAGGCAAAACCACATTCACATTGAATTTGGTTCAGGGAGAAAATGACATACATACTAAATGGGATATCTCAACCTGCAGCAGGATAGGGGGAAGGGGGATGAGAGGAGGGATGATGGATGGGAGGGCATCCTTGGGGTGAGGGGAGGTTGGAAGTACCCACTATAAAAGAGGGACAGGATCATGTAGGGAATGGACCAGGTGGGGGTGGGATGAGTGGGAGGGAATTATAAGCAGCCTTGTACAATATATCTACTATGATAATGTTTTGCATAGCTAGACATGTACAACATATACTGAATTACTTATATCCCAAGAAGGAATGGGTGACAAAGGAGGAAGGAAATGGATCTGAAATTCGAGGTCGTAACATTAAATGTTTCAAATATATATAAATACTATTATTAATACTCTTTTGCTTATAATTGGGAGATAAGATGTGCAGGCATTGGGACACAAAGATTCATCTTCCTCTAATGGAAAAGTCGATGGGGTATGGGAGAAGGTATGGGAGAGAGCAGATTGGAGGAAGCGATATCTTGTGGGACTGCTATTCTGGGAGGTTGGGTAGGGGAATAATGGGGGGAAAATGATTGTAACTCAAAATCTGGCGGAAATGAATGATGTAAAACAGAAGTTAATAAAGTATTTGTTTAAAAAAAAAGAAATATTTGTTCCTACTTCCCACATAAACCTAAAAAATATGAGGAAGTGTGTTGGAAACTCAATTCTCTCTTTCAGGCAACAAGGGTAGTGGAAACAGAGAAAAGTAGAGAAATCCTTGGTTATATTTGTAGTTGTCAGAACAGCAGAATGGAACAAGACAAGCCCCCCCCCCCCCCTTTTATACATATTATGTGGAGAAATGTTCTTGGAAAGATGAAATTTTGTTGAAGGAACTGAATCTTTTTGCATGTCATGATACACAGGATGAAGAAGGGTTATGCTGGAAAGAGAAATGACAAACCCCTTCTAGACCTCTGCCAAAAAAATGGGGTCATAAAGAGTCAGCCACAACTGAAATGCCTGAACACCCCCATTCCAAAGATTATCTCTGTTCTTTAAAGACACTTAAAACATTTTTGTAATTTAGGACAAACATTGGCTTAGATAAAGTAATGAACCATCATAAACTGTCTGGTTTGAATTAGTGTTTAATTTTTTTTGTAATACATTACCTGAGGAAACCAAGTCTCAGAGAAAATGGTAATACTTTATAATAATATTCTTTGCAGAATTTCTATTCTCAGGGAACACTGAAGGCTGCCATTTCTGTTCTCCCAGTAATTGCAAACTCTCTGAGATCAGATACTGTTTCATTTTTGTCTTTGTGTTTGTCTTTGTATCAAAGTACCTTTGACAGATTCCACAGTTAATATTAAATTATTGTTTGTATAAGTAGATGCTCAAGAGTTCAGTACTTAAAATAATTTTCACCATTTCTTCACATCCAACCTCCTCATTTTTCAGATGAAGAAACTGAGGCAGTGTGAGTTTGACTTGCCCTGTGTCACAAAGCTAGTAAAAGACTGAGTCAAGATTTGAACTCAGGTCTTTCTCCCTCCAACACTTACTCTATCCCTTTTGCCTTTTCACAGAGAAGAGAGATGTACCTTCTTATATCACTATGTTTAGACCTTTCTTTTGAATTTATCACGCTCTACTTTATATTAAAATTATTTTTGAATGTCTTCTCTTCCCCTCCAGCCTGAAATTTTTGAATATAGAGATTGTGTCTTCTTTCACCTTTATATTCCCAGAACCTAATATATATTCTAACAATAATGAATAAATGAAAAAGAAAGAAAGAAAAAATTAGGAGTCCTGAGAGGAGGGAAGGCAGGGGCAGGGGCAGACACTCTGCCTATATAGGCATTCTTTCAGAACCCAGCTGGATAAGGGCAGCAGCAGAGGCATACATACACATATAATTTAATAAAATTTAACTAAAACATTTTATAGACATAATTTATAAGGATATTTCCTCTACTTAGGTACATTACAACCTCGTCCACACCTTTGTCTGCTGTGTTCATGTTACTGTGTCCAGATCCCAAAATCACCTGGTGTATAACTCTCTGGTGATGAGCTTCTCTAAACAGAGGGTCTTTGTACTTTGTATAATGGAATTCTTATTTGTACTTTGTACTTTGATGATGGAAATCTATTTTTCATCACCAGGCCTGTGTTTGAAGTCCTTTCTACTTTGGTAAGACCTGCTTGTCCTCCACATGCATCGTGTTTGAGAATCCAGGAGCACAATGCTTATGGTCCTGACACTGATGAAATCATACACAGGACAACCCCCTCATTCAATGCTGATTGGCAACTGTTATAGACAGAGATTTTCCTAGGACTATGGAGAGGTGATATGACTTGCGCAGGATCAGGCAAACAGTATGTGTGAAAGAAGGGACTAGAACTCAAGGCTTCCTGACTGTGAGTACAGCTCTGGTTCTCTATATTTTACTTAGCATGTGCTTAATAATGCACTACCACGTTGGGGTTTTAAGTGAATTATCTTTAAAGAACAGACTGATAAAAATACCTACTGGACGACTTTTTTAAAGACTAAAGTATTTGCTAACAGGGCAATTAGATGGCTTGGAGTCAGGAAGACTCATCATTGTGAGTTCAAATCTGTCCTTATGCAAATCATTTTACTCTATCAGCCTAAGTTCCTTTTCTGTAAAGTGAGCTGAAGAATGAAATTGCAAATACCTCCATTATCTTTGCCAAAAATACCCCCAAAAACAAACAAACAAAAAACACAAATGGGGTTGGTCACAAGTGGAACACGGCTGAAATCTCTGAACAGCAACAAACATCTGCTAAAGGGGAAAGACAGTGGTCTATAAAATGTTCAGATATACGTAGGACAGTCTGCTGGAGATTTTATCCATCCAAAAAGTAGAGTCATGGTTACATAGAGAGTTTCAGCCATGTCTTTGAAAGACTTAGTCAACGGAATTTATTTGCTTAGTCAGTGATTTTTTTCTCCTGTTTCAATTCCTTTATTCCTTCCTCTACAAAAATCCTGAGTTTCTGTTTCATTCTGGGCCCTCAAAGGCTATGCCCGTAGAGCACAGACTCTAAAAGGCCCTGTCAAGTCAGAAACACTTTATTTAAGAATGCAACAAAAGTCCTAGCAATCTAATAATTCCTTTCCTGTATCCTTTACTGATTCATTATCCATCAAGGATAAATGTCCCTCCAATGTTTTTCTCCATGCTCTCTCTGTTTAGACAGACAATCAATGTTTCTTAAATGCATAAAACAAAATACATAGAATTACTGAGAAAACCAATTACAATTGAACAGATTTACATATATACATACATGCACACATGCATACATACATACATAAATGCATGTATATATACATATACATGCACACACATTTTTAAAATCTGAGGACACAAAATCAAGAAACCCTATGGTACAGACAATATTACATAATGGACAGAATGAAGTGCTTGGATTAAAGAACAGAGTTTAAATCTGGACTCTGACATTTACCAGCTATGTGAACCTGGGAAAGTTACTCCACCTCCCTGTGGTTCAGGCTATATGAATTTCCTATGTTTTTTTATTCTTATTTTAAGACTACAAATTACCAAATTTATTTTCTTTAATTAGGGAACAATTTCATATTTATGTGGAACTTATCTTTTTTAAATTAATTATTATTTTTTAGTTTTCAACATTCATTTCCACAAAATTTTGAGTTACAGATTTTTCTCCCTATCTTTCCCTATGCACACCCCAAAATAGCAAGCCTACTGAACACCCCTTACATCAATCTGTTCTCTTTTATATCCTCCCCCATCACCCCCCCAAATTTCTAGTAGGGTAAGATGGATTATTATACCACAGTACCTGTACATTTTATTTCCCAGTTGCATGTAAAAAACAATTTTCTTTTAAATATTAGCTTTTAAAACGTTGAGTTCCAGATTTTTTTCCTTTTCCATCCTAACTCACTCCCACTGAGAAGATAAGCAATTTAATGTAGGTTATACATGTGTAGTTACCCAAATCATTCCCATGGTTGTTATATTGTGAAAGACTCACTACATTTTCCTCCATCATAACCCAACCAGCACTTATTCTAATTTTCTCCTTTGACCCTATCCTTTTAAAAATGTTAGCTTCTAATTACCCTCTCCCCCAATCTGCCCTCCTTATTTTCATCCCCCTTCTTATCCCCTACCCCCTATTTTCCTGTAGGGTAAGATACCCAATTGAGTGTGTATGTTATTTCCTCCTTAAGCCAATTTCAATAAGAGCAAGGTTGTCCCACTACCTTTCACCTTCCTGCCTGTTCCCTCCATTGTAACAGTTTTCTTTTGCCTCTTTTTTTGTGAGATATTTTACCCTAATCTACCTGTTCCTTTCTCCCTCTCCCAATAAATTCCAATCACACCTCTTAATTTTATTTTTTAGGTATCACCCCTCCATATTCAACTCATTCTGTGCCCTCTGTCTATGTATACATCAACATACTCACATATATATATTTATATACACATACAGCCTCCTATAGCTACATATATATATATACACACTATACCCTTCAATTTTCCTCATACTTAGAAAAGTCTTATGAGATACAATTGTCATTTTTCTATGTAGCAATATAAATAATTCAACTTTAATATGTTCCTTATGATTTCTTTGTCCTGTTTACCTTCTCATGTTTCTCTTGCTTCTTGTATTTGAAAGTCAAATTTTCTGTTGAGCTCTGTTTTTTTTTTTTTTTTTGCTAAGAATACTTGAAAATCCTCTATTTCATTGAATGACCATATTTTCCCCTGTAGCATTATATTCAGATTTACTGGGTAGGTGATTTTGGTTTTAGTCCTAGCTCCTTTGACCTCTGGAATATCCTATCCCAAGCACTTTGCTCCCTTAATGTAGAAGCTGCTAGGTCTTGTGTTATTTTGATTGTGTTTCCACATTACACAAATTGTTTCTTCCTGACTGCTTGCACAATTTTCTCCTTGACCTGGGAATTCTGGAATTTCGCTATAATATTCCTAGGATTTTTCTTTTGGGGATTTTTTTCAAGAGGTTATTGGGGAATTCTTTCAATTTCTCTTTTCCCCTCTGGTTCTAAAATATTGGAGCAATTTTTATTGATAATTTTTTGAAAGATGATGTTTAGGCACTTTTTTTGATTGTGGATTTCATATAATCTCATAATTGTTAAATGATCTCTCCTGGATTGATTTTTTCAGGTTTGTGGTTTTTCCAATGAGATAATTCACATTGCCTTATATATTTTTGTTGTTATTGTTGTTGTTGTTGTTGTTGTTTTGCTTTTTGGAAGGCAATTGGGGTTAAGTAACTTGCCCAAGGTCACACGGCTAGGTTTTTGTTTGTGTGTGCATTAAGTGTCTGAGGCCAGATCAGAACTCAGATCCGTCTGACTCCAGGGCTGACACTCTACTCACACTGCCACCTAGCCGCCCCGAGCCTTATATTTTTAAAATTTGTTTGTATCTGTTTTATAGTATCTTTATTTCTCATAAAATCATTAGATTCCATTTGCTCCAATGTAATTTTGAAGGAGTTATTTTCTTCCATGAGGTTTTGAAATTCCTTTTCCATCTGGCAAATTGTCTCTCCTGGATCTATTTTCCAGGTCAGTGGTTTTTCCCATAAGATATTTCACATTGCCTTCTATTCTTTCATTTCTTTGGATCTGCTTAACAGCATCTTGATTTCTCATGAAGTCATTAGCTTCCATTTGCTACAGTCTAACTCTGAAGGAATGAATCTCCTCAGTGAGCTTTTGAGATTCTTTTTCCATCTGGCAAATTTGGCTTTTTAAGGCATTCTTATCCTCATTGCCCTTTTGGGCCTCCTTTGCCATTTGAGTTAGTCTATTTTTTAAGGTGTTATTTTCCTCAGTCAGGCTGTTGACCCGCATTTCATACTTTTCCTGCACCCTTCTCATTTCTCTTCCCAATTTTTCCTCCACTTCTCTTATTTGATTTTTAAAGTCCTTCTTAAGGTCCTCTATGGCCTGTAACCCGCACATATTTTTCTTTGGGCTTTTGGAGTAGGATTTCTGACCTCACAGTCCTCCTCCTGTTCTATGCTTCGATCTTCTTTGCACCAAAAATAGGAGTCTAATGTTGCATTTTTCTGTTTATTTTGTTTCTTTTGCCTCAGCATGTTGCCACTTAATTACTTGACTTTTGGTCTTGTTGCCGCAGTAGGACTCTGCCACCACACAGGGGAGCTTCTGTCCCAGTGTTGGGGTCTTCACAACTTCCAATTCTGGCAAGCTGGATACCAGCCCCACAACCTCCACCCCAGACCACAATCCAGATCCAGGGAGGTTAAAGCAAGAGCTATTACTCCCCAAGACCGATTGCTAGATGCCCCTACAGTTCGCAGCCTAGGAGCTGGAGCTGCCACTGAAACTGCAAAATGGAGAGTGTCTCCTCAGAGGTTTCTAGCCCCTAGGGGAGGAAGCCGACTCTTTCCCCAAATACTGGCCCCAAAGTCCATAGGGCACTAACCTCTCACTTTGTCCTAGGCATATCTGTTTTGATAATTCTGGAATCGCTACAGCTGCTGGTGTTCTGGGGTCCCTCCAGCCAGCTACTGGCTGGCCGCCCTGGGGCTAAAACTTCACCTCATGCGTGTCTGGGCTCAGCTCATGTGGACCTGGGCTTGGCTCTCCAGCACAGTGGGCTGTTGGCTCCCAGAGCTCTGCCCTGACCCTTCCTGCAGGGCTGCTGTGTTGTCCTCAGCAGGAGGTAGCTTCTCTGTGTTGTTCTGTGGGTGCTGGGCCTCCAAAAGTTGTTCAGAGTCCCCTTTTACATGATTTGGAGGTAATCTGGGGGGAGAGCACCTTGGAAGTTCTGTTTCTACTCCGCCATCTTCGATTTAGTCTATTTTTAAGGTTTCATTTTCTTCAGTCTATTTTTGGGTCTCCTTTAACAGGATATTGACTTGCTTTTCATGATTTTCTTGCATCACTCACATTTCTCTTCCCAGTTTTTCCTACAATCCTTTTACTTGTTTTTCAAAATCCTTCTTTAGCTCCTCCATGGCTGTAACCAGTTCATATATTTCTGGGAGGCTTTTGATGCAGGAATTCTGACTTTGTTGTCTTCCTCCCACTCTATACCTTAATCTTTTTTGTCCCCAAAAAAGGATTCTATCATCTTTGTGCTTCCTGTGCTTGCTCATATTGCCTGCCAATTACTTGACCCTTGAGCTATTTGCCATGGTAGAATTCTGCTTCCAGAATGGAGAAAGCTTTCTCACAAATCACTGGGGTTTTTGCAGCCCCTGGATCTATTAGGCAGGTTTTGTCTCTATAGCCCCCACAATCTCTTGCTCACTAGTCACATACTCCAGGAACACCACCCATGACCAAGGTCCTTATCCAAGCAGGATAAAGCAAGAACAATTACCTTCTGAATGGTCACTTGGTCCCCCTACAACCTGCAGGCCAGGAGCTCCTTAGGTAGACATGCAGTGCAGTCACTGCACCTACACTGCTTCTTGATCTTTTTTTTTTTAAACAAATGCTTTATTAACTTCTGTTTTACATCATTCATTTCCGCCAGATTTTGAGTTACAATCATTTTCCCCCCATTATTCCCCTACCCAACCTCCCAGAATAGCAGTCCCACAAGATATCGCTTCCTCCAATCTGCTCTCTCCCATACCTTCTCCCATACCCCCATTGACTTTTCCATTAGAGGAAGATGAATCTTTGTGTCCCAATGCCTGCACATCTTATCTCCCTATTACAAGCAAAAGAGTATTAATAATAGATTATATATATTTGAAACATTTAATGTTAAGACCTCGAATTTCAGATCCATTTCCTTCCTCCCTTGTCACCCATTCCCTCTGGGGAGATAAGTAATTCAGTATATGTTGTACATGTCTAGCTATGCAAAACATTATCATAGTAGATATATTGTACAAGGCTGCTTATAATTCCCTCCCACTCATCCCACCCCCCACCTGGTCCATTCCCTACATGATCCTGTCCCTCTTCTATAGTGGGTACTTCCAACCTCCCCTCACCCCAAGGATGCCCTCCCATCCATCATCCCTCCTCTCATCCCCCTTCCCCCTATCCTGCTGCAGGTTGAGATATCCCATTTAGTATGTATGTCATTTTCTCCCTGAACCAAATTCAATGTGAATGTGGTTTTGCCTTTTTAGCCTTCCTTATTCTCCCCCTCCTTTGCACCCACTTCCCCTACATGAGATAGTTTACCCTACCATGTCTCTCCCCATCTCCTCTTGCCACTTTCCTCTCTCACCTCATAATTTCATCCCTTGAGTACTCTCCCTTCCCAACAAAATCAACCTATGCCCTCTATCCATATATAACTGTAACCATATACACACACATTCACATATGTATTCATATGACCACACCCCCTTCTTCCATTATTTTCATAGTGAGAAAGATATCATCAGTCACAGTTATTGCTTTTCCATATAGGAATGTAAATAGTTCAACTTTGATAAGTTCCTTTTGATTTCTTTTCCCTGATTACCTTCTCAGGCATCTCTTCCTTCTTGTGTCTGGATGTCAAATTTTCTATTCAACTCTGGTTTTTTCCTCAAGAATGCTTGAAAGTCCTCTATTCCACTGAATGACCATATTTTCCCCTGAAACAAAACACTCAGTTTTGCTGGGTAGGTGACCCTTGGGTTCATTCCCAGTTCTTTTGCCCTCTGGAATATCATATTCCATGCCCTTCGATCCCTCAGTGTAGAAGCGGCCAGGTCCTGGGCTATTCTGATTGTGTTTCCACAATATTGAAATTGTTTCTTCCTGGCTGCTTGTAGTATTTTCTCCTTGATCTGGGGATTCTGGAACCTGGCTATAATATTCCTGGGAGTTTTCTTTTTGGGATCTTTTTCAGGAGGTGATCGGTGGATTCTTTCAACCTCTATTTTGCCCTCTGGATCTAAAACATCAGGGCAATTTTCCTTGAGAATTTCTTGAAGGGTGATTTCTAGGTTCTTTCTTTGATCATGGCTTTCAGGTAGTCCAATAATTTTTAAATTGTCTCTCCTGGATCTATTTTCCAGGTCAGTGGTTTTTCCCATGAGATATTTCACATTGCCTTCTAATCTTTCATTTGTTTGGATCTGCTTAACAGCATCTTGATTTCTCATAAAGTCATTAGCTTCCATTTGCTCCAGTCTAACTCTGAAGGAATGAATCTCCTCAGTGAACTTTTGAGATTCTTTTCCATCTGGCAAATTCGACTTTTTAAGGCATTCTTCTCCTCAATGCCCTTTTGGGCCTCCTTTGCCATTTGAGCTAGTCTATTTTTTAAGGTGTTGTTTTCCTCAGTCAGGCTGTTGACCCTCATTTCATACTTTTCCTGCATCCTTCTCATTTCTCTTTCCAATTTTTCCTCCACTTCTCTTATTTGATTTTTAAAGTCCTTCTTAAGGTCCTCTATGGCCTGCAACCCACTCATGTTTTCCCCTGGGAGCTTTTGGAGCAGGACTTCTGACCTCACAGTCCTTTTCCCGCTCCTATGCCCCCAAAATAGGAGTCTAGGGTTGCATTTTTCTGTTTCCTTTGCCTTGGCATGTTGCCACTTAATTGCTTGACTTTTGGGCTTGTTGCCACACTATGGCTTTAAGGCCAGATAGAGGAATTTTCGTCCCGAACGTGTGGGGGGCAACTTCCGTTTCTGGCAAGCTGTAAACCCACCCACAACTTCCACCCTAGATCACAATCCAGATCCAGGGAGGTTAAAGCAAGAGCGATTACCCCCCAAGACTGATCGCTGGATCTCCCCACGATTTGTAGGCTGGGAGCCGGAAATGCCTATGAAAACTACAAAATGGCGTGTCTCCTCAGCGGCTTCTAGCCCCCAGGGGAGGGAGCTGACGCATTCCCCAAATACAGGTCCCAAAGTCCATAGGACACTAACCTCTTACTTTGTCCTAGGCAAGTCTATGTTGATAATTCTGGGGTCACCACAGTTCCTGGTGTTCTGGGGTTCCTCCAGCCGGCTGCTGGCCCTGCCGCCCTGGGGCTAAAACCTCGGCTCACGTGGACCTGGGCTCGGCTCAGCTCGGCTCCTGCGCTCTGCGCTCTGCCGTCTCCCAGACTGCTGCGCTGGTCCTTCCTGCAGGGTGCTGGGCTGTCCTCAGCAGGAGGTTAGCTTCTCTGTGTCGTTCTGTGGGTGCTGGGGCTCCAGACGTTTTTCAGAGTCCTTTTTTACATAATTTGTGGAGAATCTGGGGGCAGAGAGGCTTGGAAGAGCTGTTTCTACTCTGCCATCTTGGCTCCGCCCCCTGCTTCTTGATCTTGAGGCAGCAGCCAACCATGCCCTTCAGTCCCGCCACGTTGCAACAAAATTCCACACTGACCATTTGCTTTGGTGTTTATGGGTTTAGAAGTCTGGAAGCACCACAGCTGTTGGTTATTCACTCTCCTGAAGTCTGCTCTGGCTGCTGCTAGTAGCTAGTAGGGGTTACCCTGGGCCTGGAACCATGCCACTCCTGCAGGATTCTACTTGGCTACCAGTGGGCTGCAATAGGCCTTTCCTGTTGGCCTGGAGGCTCTCTTCAGGGAGAGATTTGTTTCTCTCTGTCACTTTGTAGGTTCTGTAGCTTTAAAATTAGTTTTGAGTCATTTTGTTTTCAGGCATTGAAATTATTTGGAACAGTAGTCCATACCAAGTTTGTGCTTCTACTCTGCCATCTTGGCTTTGCCCCCACAACTCTGACTTTCCTGTGTTCTTAGAATATAAGTGTGATCTTCATTGGTGAAGAAAATTCCCATACTAAGAGTTACTCTCAGAAATTGAATATACTGACATACATACATACATACATACATATATATACACATATATATTTGTGTATACATATATATGTACACACATACATATATATATATACACATATACATACATATATACAGACCTATGTGTGCATATGTATAGTATATATGCAAATACATATACACATTTGTGTGCATATATTTTTTTCAGATTTACAAAGGTTAAGTTGCTATTTGTGCAGAAAATTGTTTATCCCTTGCTTTCTGCTCAGAAGGCAAATACGATCTGTCACTGGACCCATATTAGAAGGTTTTTCCAGTTAGCTTTTGTGATGGTAAATTGGGCCATCTTTTGTCTCAGTTCTTACCCAGTCTTTAGTCATTGAATGGGCATTGCCTCAGACAAAGTGAGACCTTGGAAAGGCCTAATTTAGAAAGGCCAAGGTATCCCTTCTACATCTAAGACATCACCTTAACTTTTATCCTACTACTGGACTTCAATGACTGCAGGAGAGGGTGTGGCTAAGAATATTGTGCAGGTGGGCCTCACTTAAATCCAAATCACACAAGGAGTAAAGATATCACCCTGGGATGTCACTGTTTTTCTTCAAGGAAAAAGGATAAACAACAACAACAAGTCAATGATCTTTTGAACCTAAAGGGTATTAAAATATTATTCTACTCCAAAGAATATTCTACACTTTGTCTGAAATTCTTTACTTTTCTAAAAGTCAAATTTATTTAATTTAACCAGTGGAACATTATTCCTGATGTAAAGTAATTTAGAGATGTTATTTTACCTCTTAGAAAGAAAATAACTATTTTAATTAATTCATGGTAAAAGTTAGCTGTAAGGAGTAGTTAGGTGGTACAGTGGACAGAGTGACAGGCCTGAAGTCATAAAGATTCATCTTCCTGCATTCAAATCCCACCTCAGTTATTTACTGGCTGTGTGATTCTCAGCAAGTCACTAGACCCTGTTTGCCTGAGTTTCCTCATCTGTAACATGAGCTGGAAAAGGAATTGGGGAACCACTCCAATACCTCTGCCAAGGAAACTTTAAATGGAGTCATGAAGAGTTGGGTACAACTGAAAAAAAAATGAACAATAGCTAGCTTGAGAACCTTGAATGATTAGTATTCTTGAATCTAGTGGAAAGGATAAATTCTGAAGAATGGTGAAAGTCATAGTCCTAAATAGAACATGATTGAAGGATGTTCTGGGCAAACATACAGCAGTGGATCGACAAAAGTAGGTATAAAATGGCATGGCTAGGTGGTACAGTGAATAGATCACCGGTCCTGGAGTCAGGAGGAAGTGAGTTCAAATCTGGCGTCAGACACTTGATGCACTTACTAGCTATGTGACCTTGGGCAAGTCACTTAACCTCAATTTCCCTGCAGTGTACCCTCAAAAAAAAAAAAGGAAAAAGGAAAAAAAGTAGGTATGAAAATGCAAAAGTAGGAGCAAAAACTTCCCTATATCATCATAATTTCCCTAGGGTGAAGTTAGTCTTACTGAATTTTTTTTTTTATAAATTCCTCCTTAGGCTATTATAATACAAGACCAAACATTTTTAGTTCTTTTAACATTTCCTGAGGTATCACATGTGTTACAGTGATGGGAATACCTTTAATTATCTTTGTTGGAGTGGGTACAGTAGACACTTCAGTGTTGACTGACTCCATCTGAACTTCTCCAAGTTTCTGAGGAAACGTGTCTCATCCTCCAAACTGCTTAGGCAGCTTCCAACCAACAGTGTCAGGATTAACTTTTTGGCAGATGCTCAGGCATGGAGAAAGACAAACTAACCTCACGTACTATGAAACTCGATTGTTGATTGGAATCTCTCAACTATTCATGAACTGCTCTTAAAGGGGATATTGCTCTCTCCTTGTTTTTTCTTGAATTAATAAACTTTCAGAAATTGTTTTCATTAAAAATGACTGTTTTGGGGGCAGCTAAGTGGTGCAGTGAGTAGAGTGCTGGTCCTGGAGTCAGGAGGACCTGAGAACAAATCTGGCCTCAGACACTTGACACAGTCACTAGCTATGTGACCTTGGGCAAGTCACTTAACCCCAATTGCCTTACCTTCCCCCCACCAAAAAAATGACTGTTTTCTATTCCTCAAAGCATGAAATATCATTTAACTACTACTATATGTAGGACACATGATCATATTAACTATGATGTGTAATGTTACATTCTAAGTAAATTAGAAAACTTCAATACAAAGTACTAAGTCATGTCTTAGGATAAAGGTTTTGAATAATGGGGGATCAGGGAAGGATTCATGGAGGTGTTACTGGATTTGAACTTTAAAGGTTAAATAGGAAAGAAATGTAAAAACCCTGTAAAAAGATTGGCTTGGGGGGGCGGAGCCAAGATGGCAGAGTAGAAACAGCATTTCCAATGTGCTCTGCCCCACACAAATTTCAAATAATGTGAAAGGGATCTGCGAACAACTTCTGGAGCCACAGCACCCACAGAATGACACAGAGAAGCTAACCTCCTACTGAGGACAGCCCAGCAGCCCTGCAGGGAGCAGCCAGTGCAGTGCTCTGAGAGCAGGCAGCACAGCGCACTGGGAATCCACAGCGCAGCCCTCAGAGCCGAGCCCAGATCCGCGGTTTTAGCCCCAGGGCGGCCGGGCCTTCAGCCTGCTGGAGTGACCCCAGAACACCACCAATTGTGGTGATTCCAGAATTATCAGCACAGATATGCCTAGGACAAAGTGAGAGGTTAGTGCCCTATGGACTTTGGGACCAGTATTTGGGGAACATGTGGCTTCCTCGCCTGGGGGCAAAAAGCTGCTGAAGAAACAGCTGCACAGAAGCCATTTTGCAGCATCAGTAGTGGCTCTAGCTCCTGGTCTGAGAACTGTAGGAAGATCCAGCAATCAGTCTGGGGGTTAATCGCTTTTGCTTTAAACTGCCTGGATCAGGATTGTGGTCTGTGAGGGGAAGTTTGGGGTGGGTATCCAACTTGCCAGAGTGGGTGGAGGCTTTACAGAGGCCACCCAACTGGAGGAAGTTGTGAAGACCCCACGTTTGGGCGGAAGCTCCCCTGTCTGGTGGCAGAGACCTACTGTGGCAACAAGCCCCAAAATCAAGTAAGTAAGTGGCAATATGCCTAGGCAAACGAAACAAAATAAACAGAAAAGTTCAACATTGGACTCCTATTTTAGGGGCAAAGAGGCTCAAAGCAGGGAGGAGGACTGTGAGGTCAGAACTCCTGCACCAAAAGCCCCAGATGAAAATACAAGCTGGCTACAGGCCATAGAGGACCTTAAGAAGCAGATAAGAGAAGTGGGGGAAAATTTGGGAAGAGGAATGAAAAAAGATGCAAGAAAAGTATGAAATGACAGTCAACAGCCTGACTGAGGAAAATAACACCTTAAAAATAGACTAACTCAAATGACAAAGGAGGCCCAAAAGGGCAATGAGGAGAAGAATGCCTTAAAAAGTCAAATTTGCCAGATGGAAAAAGAATCTCAGAAGTTCACTGAGGAGATTCATTCCTTCAGAGTTAGACTGGAGCAAATGGAAGCTAATGACTTTATGAGAAATCAAGATGCTGTTAAGCAGATCCAAACAAATGAAAGATTAGAAGGCAATGTGAAATATCTCATGGGAAAAACCACTGACCTGGAAAATAGATCCAGGAGAGACAATTTAAAAATTATTGCACTACCTGAAAGCCATGATCAAAGAAAGAACCTAGAAATCACCCTTCAAGAAATTCTCAAGGAAAATTGCCCTGATGTTCTAGACCCAGAGGGCAAAATAGAGGTTGAAAGAATCCACAGATCACCTCCTGAAAAAGATCCCCAAAAGAAAACTCCCAGGAATATTATAGCCAGGTTCCAGAATCCCCAGATCAAGGAGAAAATACTACAAGCAGCCAGGAAGAAACAATTTCAATATTGTGGAAACACAATCAGAATAGCCCAGGACCTGGCAGCTTCTACACTGAGGGATCGAAGGGCATGGAATATGATATTCCAGAGGGCAAAAGAACTGGGAATGAACCCAAGGGTCACCTACCCAGCAAAACTGAGTATTTTGTTTCAGGGGAAAATATGGTCATTCAGTGGAATAGAGGACTTTCAAGCATTCTTGAGGAAAAAACCAGAGTTGAATAGAAAATTTGACATTCAGACACAAGAAGCTTAGAGATGCTTGAGAAGGTAATCAAGGAAAAGAAATCAAAAGGAACGTATCAAAGTTGGACTATTTACATTCCTACATGGAAAAACAATAACTGTGTTTGATGAAACCTTTCTCATTATGAAAATAATTGAATAAAGGTACATGGCATATGTTCACAGGTATACATGGATAGAGGGCACAGGTTGAATTTGATGGGAAGGGATGATTATTATTTTTTTTGGAGGGCAATTGGGGTTGGGTGACTTGCCCAGGTTCATGTGGCTGGGTTTTTGTTTGTGGGTTGGGTGTCTGGGGCCAGATCCGAGCTCGGGTCCTTCTGGCTCTGGGGCTGGCTCTCTGCTCACTGCAACACCTAGCTGCCCCAAGGAAGGATTGATTCTTAAGGGGTGAAGTCAAGAGGTGAGAGAGGAAAGTGGCAAGAAGAGATGGAGAGAGACAGGGTAGGGCAAACTATCTCATGTAGAAGAGGAAAGGGGAAGTAGTTGCAGGGGAGGGGAAGAAGAGGAAGGCAAAAAGGCAAAAGCATATTCTCATTGAAGTTGGCTCAAGGAGAGAATCATATACATACTAAATGGAATATCTTACCCTCACTCACTCTCCTGAGTAGGGGAAAGGGGGATGAGAGAGGGGATGATGGAAGGGAGGGCATTCTGGGGAGAGGGGAGGTTAGAAGTACCCACAATCAAAGAGGGACAGGATCAAAGTAGGGAATGGACCAGGTGGGAGGTGAGACAGGTGGGAGGGAAATATAAGCAGTCTTTTACAATATTTCTACTATGGTAATGTTTTGCATAGATATACATGTACAACACATACTGAATTGCTTATCTTCTCAGAGGGAGTGGGTGACAAGGGAGAATGGGAATGGATCTGAAAATCGAAGTTTTAAAATTAAATGTTTCATAAGATGTCCAGGCAGTGGGGCTCAGAGATTCACCTTGCCCTAATGGCAAAGTCGAAGGGGGTATGGGAGAAGATATGGGAGAGAACAGATTGGATGAGGGGATATCTAGTGGGACTGCTATTCTGGGGTGGTGGGTAGGGAAAAAATGGGGGGAAAATGTAACTCATAATCTGGTGGAAATGAATGATGTAAACCAGAAGTTAATAAAGCATTTGTTTAATTAAAAAAAAAAAAAAAAGATTGGCTTAGGAGGCGGCTAGGTGGCGCAGTGAGTAGAATGTCGTCCCTGGAGTCAGAAGGACCTGAGTTCGGATCCGGCCTCAGACACTTAATGCACACACAAATAAAAAAATCCTAGCCGTGTGACCTTGGGCAAGTTACTTAACCCCAACTGCCCTCCAAAAAGAAAAAAAAAAAAGATTGTCTTATTTTATACAAAGTTTGAAAAAGGAAATGTGTTAGTTTACCTTTTTGAGAAAATCTGATTTTGTTTGAAGTTTGTTGAAATCAATATTTCTCCTGCTTCCCACAGTTGGTGACTTTTCCATCATATTTCTTCATACAAGTGCGCATATTTTGTGCATCTATGTGCATATATGCACATGTGCTCATGCAAACACCCAAATATTATTGAAAAAAGAAGAATTTCAAATTGCAAGTAACAACACTGATTGGTAGAACTTAGTTGGAATATTAATAAAGAGAAATTATTATTAATTATTGAGAAGATAATTCAACTTGAACTTGAAACATTTAAAGGATGATAGCTTTGATTCAAAGTTAGTCTTTACAGTGGTTCTTAGCTTGCTCGTTAACACTCAACAGAACTGGGGTAGATGTAGGGGGTGTGTTGCTGTCTTTTCCATTTTCACAATGCTTTCAATGGGTATTCACCAACAATAGGGACATATTTATGTAAAAATTATGGGTCCATAGTTTCAGGCTTATAGCTCATAGAGATGACATTTTAACAGATTAAGTGACTAGATCAGGGGTGGAGGAAATGTGGCCTTGAGGCCACATGTGACCATCTTGGTTCTTGGGTGCAACTTTTTGACTGAGTCCAAGTTTTACAGAACAAAACCTTTTATTAAGCGGATTTGTTCCATGAAGTTTGGATTCAGTCAAAGGGATGTACTTGAGGACCTAGAGGGCCACATGCTGCTATGAGGCCACAGGCTCTCCATCTCTGGTCTAGATTGTCACATCGTAAGACTACAAGAATTCAGGATAAGTCTCTACTAAATGGAGCAGTTAAAATATAATTAGTTAAATAAATCTGATCTTAACATTGGAGGAAATGATGGGTTCATGAAAAACCTTGGAAAGAATAAACACAGCGGGTTTGACTATCCCTTGAATTTGGTATTATGTGTTAGAATAGCTGCTGGTGGCACCTGGTGTCCCAGTTGATAGAGCTCTGGGTCTAGATTTATATCTAAGTTCAAATGCAGATTTAGACGTTTACCAGCTTGTCAAGTGCTTACTTTGCTTTTGCTTTTTTTACTTACTTACTTGTTTCCTCATATGTAAAATGGAGATATCCAATCATTATTACATCAGGGTTCTATTAGTACAAAGACATCATTTACAAAAATAGAAAACCTAGGAACAGGCTCAGTCTGAATCATAAAATGTTTTAGACATGAAATTTCAAGTGTTCATAGTATATCTGAGTGGAGTATCCAGGAGGAAATCAGAAATATATGACTAGATCCTATTAACAGGAAAAAAACAGAATGTTAGAGATAGAAATTTAGGGATTATGTGAAAATAAATTATAACTGAAGTCATGGGAGTGCAAGCTTATGAGCATTACCAGGGATAATAATTTAGAGAGAGAAAAGAAGAGATCTGAGGCTAAAACCCTAGGGAATATTAATGTTTACAAGGCAAAAAAAAGAGAAGGGGACAGAGCCAAAATGGTTGAGTAACAGCAGGGTCTTATTTGAGTTCCTATTCCAAACAAATTTTAGAGCTACAGAACCCACAAAGTGACAGAAAAATATATCCAACTGAAGGCAACCTGGCAGGGTGAAAGGAAGGGTCTCTCCAACTGGGCTGGGAGCAGAGTGCATCCCTGCATGGGCCTAGCCAATACAGATGGTGACACAGACTGACCAGAGCAGAATTCAGGGGTCTGATTGATTGGTATTTGTGGCAATTTCCAGACTCTTCAACCCATAAATGCCAAAGAGAAACTAAAAGGTCAGTGAGGGACTCTGTTGGAACTGGGTGAGAGCAGAGCATGGTCTGAACCCTGGTTCCAGGGCAGCAGAGATGGCAGTGACTGCAACAGTTGTTGCTGTGGTTGCCTTCTGAGTTCCAGGCCTACAGATCATTGAGGGACCAAGTGATGATTGAGAGGACAATTGCATAGATCTCTTTGATGGTGCTGAGGTGGGATTCTCTTGCTTTACCCTTCTTGGATCTGGGTCACGCTCTTGGGTGGTAGTCCTGGGTTGACATGCACTAGCATGGCAGAGCTTGTCCAGGCTGTGGAGAGAGAGTCCTCCTCACAGTTCTGAGGCAGGTGCCCAGAATACTCTCTGCTAAGAGCTGTGTAAAACCCCAGAAATTTGGGACAGAGCACTCTCCACTCTGGAAGCAGAACTCTACCATAGCAAAGAGCTCAAAAGTCAAATAATTAACTGGCAAGATAAGCAAAGGAAGCATAATCAGATTATAAATTCATTTTTTGGTGACAAAGGTAATCAAAACATAGAACCAGAAGAAGCAAGCAGAGGCAAAACTCCTGCATCAAAGACTCTGAGAAAAATATCAACTGGTCACAGACCATGGAGGAGTTCAAGGAGGATTTTGAAACTCAAGTAAGAGAAGCAGAGTAAAAACTGGGAAAAGAAATGAGAATGATGCAAAAGAAATCATGAAAAATGAGTGAACAGCCAGCTAAAGGAGACCCAAAAATACTGAAGAAAATGGCACCCCCAAAATGGACTAACTCAAAAAGCAAAAGAGGCCCCAAAAGCCAATGAAAGGAAGAATGCCTTAAGAAGAAGAAATAGCAGGGGGCAGAGAAAAGATGGAGGAGTAGAAACAGAATTTTCACAGGGCTCTGGCTCACACAACTTCCAATTTATGTAAAAGGGAACTCTGAACAAACTCTGGAACTACAGAACCCACAAAATGACACAGAGAGGCTAACCTCCTGCAGAGGACAGCCCATAAGGAAGCTGCCAGCATAGCTATCTGGGAGCCGAACCCAGGACAGTGTGAGTTGTGAGTCAAAGGTTTTAGCCCCAGGGTGGCCTGACCAGCAGATGGCTGGAGGGAATCTAGAACACCAGCAGCTGTGGTGTTTCCCAAATTATCAACACATAGATGCCAAGGACAAAGTGAGAGGTCAGTGCCCTGTAGACTTTGGGACCTACTAGTTAGGAGAGTGTGTTGGCCTCTTTCCATTGGGGGCAAGAAGCCACTGAGGAAACCAGTAAAGCCTGTGCCATGTTGTAGCTTGTGCTCCTGGCCTGCGAACAGTAGGGGAATCCAGGTACCAGTCAGGGGTAGGGAATGGTAATCACTCTTGCTTTAACCTTCTTGGATCTGGATTGCAGTCTGGGGTGGAGGTATCGGGTTATGTGACCAGCTTGCCAGAGTGTGTGGAGGCTTCAGAGAGGGCCCCCAATTAATACCTTCAGTAGCTGAGAAAACCCCAGTGCTTGGGACAAAGCTCCCCTGCCTGGGGGCACAGTCCTACTGTGTCAACAAGCCCAAAAGTCAAGTAATTGAGTGGCAACTTGCCTAAGCAAAGAAAATAAAATAAACAGAAAAATTCAGCATTAGACTCCTATTTTCGAGACAAAGAGGATCGAAGAGTGGTATAGGAGGAGGACTGTGAGGCCAGAACTCCTGCATTAAATAACACAAATGAAAATATGAGCTGATTACAGGCCATAGAGGACCTTAAGAATCAGGTAAGAGAAGTGGGGGAAAAATTGGGAAGAGAAATGAGAATGATGCCAGACTAAGCCGAAGTGAGGAAAATAATACCTTAAACAATAGACTAACTCAAATGGCAAAGTAGGCTCAAAAGGGCAATGAGGAGAAGAATGGGAATTATAAGCTGCCTTGTACAATATATCTACTATGGTAATGTTTAGCATAGCTAGACATGTACAACATATACTGAATTATTTATCTTCCCAGAGGGAATGGGTGACAAGAGAGGAAGGAAATGGATCTGAAATTCGAGGTTTTAAGCCTAAATGTTCCAAATATATATAAATGCTATTAAAAAAAATCTAGCTGTGTAACCTTGGGCCAATCACTTAACCCCAGTTTCCCTACATCCCTACCCCCACCCAAAACAAAAAGAAAAAACAGGTATGCAGGTTTGTCTGAACTGCCTAGATAACTGTTCTAAGGAATTTTGCAGTTCTCTGACTAAAGAAAGGTATTCACTATACTAGTATAACATTTCTTCAGTGCCATTTTAAAGGGATAGAGACTGTGAATAAAAAGCTTTTGTCTCTGCTCTATCAGTTTTATCTGCTTTATTAGAACAGTATATTTTAGCAGCAAGAAACTAGATAAGACTAGAAGTGAAAGAGTTAGTAGAATTGGATTTTTGTGTGGTTCAGATTGTTCATGAAGGGACCAAGGATATCAAAGCTTGTAGTTCAGAGTTAGGAGTTAACTGTGCACATACTTTTTGGGAGAGTGTGACCAAAGTTTATGTGAATTGATATATTGATTTTTCATACATTTATTTTGTATTGAGTAACTGTGATATATTGCTGGTTCTTGATTTTATCTTCCTGTTAAATAAATGTTTTATATAGAGTTAAAAAAATTCTCAAGGAAAATTGCCCTGATGTTTTAGAACTAGAGATCAAAATAGAGGTTGAAAGAATACATAGATCACCTCCTAAAAAAAGATCCCAAAAAGAAAACTCCTAGGAATATTATAGCCAGGTTCCAGTATTCCCAGATCAAAGAGAAAATACTCCAAGTAGCCAGGAAGAAACAATTTCAATATTATGGAAACACGATCAGAATAGCACAGAATCTGGCAGCTTCTACACTGAAGGATCAAAGGGCATGGAATATGATATTCCTCAGGGCAAAGGACTTGGGATTAAAACCAAAAATTACCTATCCAACAAAACTGAATATCTTCTTTCAGGAGAAAATATGGTCATTCAGTGGTATAGAGGACTTTCAAGCATTCTTTTTTTTTTTTGGAGGGCAATTGGGGTTAAGCAACTTGCCCGAGGCCACAGGGCTAGGTTTTTTTTTTTTTTTATTCGTGTGTGCGTTAAGTGTCTGAGGCCAGATTCGAACTCAGGTCCTTCTGACTCCAGGGCTGATGCTCTACTCACTGCGCCACCTAGCCTCTCAGACTTTCAAGCATTCTTGAGGAAAAAACCAGAGTTGAATAGAAAATTTGACATTCAGACACAACAAGCAAGAGATGATTGAGAAGGTAATCAAGGAAAAGAAATCAAAAGGAATTTATCAAAGTTGAACTCTTTACATTCCTACATGGAAAAACAATAACTATGACTGATGAAACCTTTCTCAGTATGAAAGTAATTGAAGAAGGGGAAAAACAGGAAGAAAAATTTGTCATTCAAAGTCATGCAGAGATGAATGATGTAAACTAGGAGTTAATAAAGCCTTTGATGAAGTAAAAAAAATTTTGATTGTAGCAAATGGAAGTACTAATTATGAGAAATTGAGATACTCTAATTAAAATCTAAACAAATAAAAAATAGAAGGCAATGTGAAATATCTCATTGGAAAAACCACTCAACTGGAAAAGAGAACCAGGAGAGATAATTTAAAAATTTTTCGAATATCTTACAGCCACAATACATAAAAGCCTAGACATTATCTTTTAAGAAATTATCAAAGAAAACTGTCCTGATATTCTAAAACCAGAGAAAAGTTAAGAGGGTAAGGAGTTAGAACAGTTAAATCAGGTGAACCAAGGAGAACAATGAGAAAAAAACTTCCAAGAAGGACACCATCATTTCCAGCATTATATGTAGCAGACATACAGCGTGGAAATGAGTATATAAAGGACTATTTACCATATAAAATGGCATACATTATTTGCTGAAGGAGTAGTATAGGGAAGTGTCTGGAGAATTTTGGTAGAGAAAAAAAGATTGCTGGGCACCTGTTCATCAGAAAAGACCTTTTGGAGAATGTGAGAATTAAATAGACCCTGGAGGTAGTTTAATTTAATAGGTAGTTTTTATTGTTTAACTGTTAAGGAGATAAAATCTTACTCTTCTCCCCTATCATTTGAACTTATCCAGTTGGGATGGATGACATCATTGAACTTTATGTAATTTCAAAATATTCTGCCCAATTTCTATTTTGCATTGTTTTACTGTTTCAAGGTCTATGGGTGAAGATAACAAACTTCTTCAATCCCAACAAATGAATAAAGTCACAATTTGTCCTCATTTGAAATGAATTATTTTACTTTTTATGATTTACAATGTAATTTTCAAAAGTTAATATGTAATTACCATGTAATTTTAATTAAGTGATTATGCAGCTATCCCCATTTGGTTTTTAAATAATATTTTCCCCAGTTACATTCAATTTTAATACCTTTTATTTACAAATAGGTTCCAAATTTTCTCTCTCCCTTCTTTACCTACTCTCTCTTTGAGATGCTAAACAATCTGATATAGGTTACACATGTAAAATGTAATCATGTAAAACATATTACTACATTAGTTATGAGAGTTATAAAAGAAGGCACAGATCTAAAGGGAGAAAACATGAAAAAATACAGAAAGTGAAAAATAGCATACTTTGATCTACATTCAGACTCCATCTGTTCCTTCTACCATAAGTCTTTGGCACTGTCTTGCTGAGAATAGCTAAAATGATTCACTGTTGATCATTGGACACAATCACTGTTATTGTGTACACTGTTCTCCTGGTTTTTCTTCACTTCGTATTGTATCCTTTCACTGAAGTCTTTCCAGGATTTTTCTCAAATCAGTCTGATCATCATTGCATATAGCACAGTAATATTCCGCTGCAATGATATGCCACAACATATTCATCCAATTCCCAATGATGAGCATTCCCTCAATTTTCAGTTCTTTGCCATGACAAAAAGAGTTGCTATAAACATTTTTGTACAAATATGCCACCCTCTCTTTTTTTAATCTCTCTGGGATACAGACCTGGTAGTAATATTACCAGATGAAAGGGTACTCACTGTTTGATTGCCCTTTGGACAGAGTTCCAAATTGCTCTCCAAAATGGTTGGATCAGTTCACAACTCTACCAACAGTGTATTAATATTTCTGTTTTCGCACATCTCCTCCAACAAATTTACCCTTTTCCTCTTCTGTCATATTAGCCAATTTGATAGATGTGTGGTGATACTTCAGAGCTACTTTAGTTTGCATTTCTCTTATAAATAGTGCTTCAGAGAATTTTTCCTTATCTTTTCAAATTTGATCTATTTTTTTGCTTTTAGCTTTGTCTGAAATCATGATTGCTAACTATGTTTCTTTTTCAGCCTTCTTCTGTGTGTGCCTCCTTTCTTCAAATGTGCTTCTTATAAACAACATATCATAGGATTCGAGTTTTTAATCCACTCTGCTCTCCATTTCCATTTTATGGGTGAGGATTTATCGCTCATGTTTCTATTGCAACACTCTCCTGTACCTTTTTTTTTTTTTTAAATTTGGTCTTCATTAATTTGTTTACTTTTAGTTTATACGATTCAGTTCCACAATTCCTTGAGCTTCAAATTTTCTCCTCCTGCCTCTCCCCCTGCCCATGGTGGCATACAATCAAGTGCAGAATCTGCAACTATTTTCACGTTAGATATTAGTCAGGCTATAAAGAAGGATGATAAACAATGGAATTAACAATGGGAAAGAGGAAACAAAACCAAACAAGAAAAAGAAAGGGAGCAGGTAGTGCGCTTCAATCTGCATTCAAACTCTGTTCTTCTAGTTCTCTCTCTGAATGTAGACATCTCTCTCCCTTGTGAGTCTTTTGGAGTTGATTTATAACCCTGTATGGCTGAAAAGAGTCAAGTCTATCAAAGTTGGTTGTCACACATATGTTGTGTCTGAAATTGTGTACAAATTTCTCCTGGTTCTGCTCTTCTCATTCAGCATGAGTTCATACAAGCCTCTCCAGGTAAATATGAAGTCCATCTGCTCCTTGTTCATTCTAGCACAATAGTATACCCTTACATTCATATACCACAAAAATGTTAGCCATTCCCCAATTGATGGGAATCCCCTTAATTTTCAATTCTTTGCCACCACAAAAAGAGCTGCTATAAATATTTTAGTACATATGGGTCTTCGATTTCTATGATCTCTTTGGGATACAATCCTAGAAGTTGCATTGTTGCTTCAAAGGGTATTAAATTATTTATAGCCCTTTGGGCATAGTCGCAAATTGCCCTCCAGAATGGTTGAATGAGTTCACAACTCTGCTAGCAATGCATTAGTGTTCCAATTTTTCCAAATCCTCTCCAGAATTTGTCATTTCCCTGTTTTGTCAACTTAGCCAATCTGACTGGTGAGATGAGGTACCTCAGAATTGTTTTGATTGGCATTTGTCTAATCAATAGTGACATAGAGCATTTTTTATATGCTTATAGACATATTTAATTTCTTTCTCTGAAAATTGCCCGTTCATATCCTTTGACCATTTATTAATTGGGGAATGCCTTGAATTCTTATAGATTTGACTCAGTTCTCTGTATATTCTAGAAATTATTCCTTTATCAGAGACATTGATTGTAAAAATTCTTTCCCAATTTTCCACTTTTCTCTTAATCTTCATTACATTGGCTGTACTTGTAAGAAGCTTTTCAGTTTAATGTAATTAAATTTATTAAATTAATTAATGTAATTAAATTTATTATTTAATGTAATTTATTAAATTTATTATTTAATGTAATTTATTAAATTTAATTTATTAAATTTATGTTATACACAAAATTATATATAATATATTATATATATAATATTATATATAATTCATTAATAAATTTCTTCAATTTATTATTTAATGTAATTAAATTTATTAAATTATTGCATTAAATTAAATTTAATGTAATTAAAATTATCCATTTTGCATTTTGAAATGCTCTCTAATTTTTCTTTGGTCATAAAGTCTCTCCATTAATCTGAGAGGTAAAGTATCCCTTGCCTTCCCTTACAGTATCAGCCTTTATACCTTATTCACCCATTTAGACTTGACTTTTGTATATGGTGTTAGATGCCCAGTTTCTGACATTCTATACCCCAGTTTCCCCCCAAAATTTTGTCAAATACTGAGTCCTTATCCCAAAAACTGGGGTCTTTGGGTTTATCAGACAGTAGTTACTACTGAGTCTCATGTAACCAATCTATTTCAGTGATCCACTACACTATTCCTCAGCCAGTGCCAAGTAGTTTTGATGGCTGCTGCTTTATAATACAGATTAAAAGCTGGTATGTCTAGGCAACCTTCCCAGCATTTCTTTTCATTAATTCCCTTGACAGTCTGGACATTTTGTTTTTCCAAATGAATTATGTTACTATTTTTTCTAGCTCTGTAAAGTAATATTTTGGAAAATTGATTGGTATGGCACTAAATATGTAATTTAATTTAGGTAAAATTGTCATTTTTATTATATTAGATCTACCCAGCCATGAGCAATTGATGTTTTTCCTATTGGTTAGATCTAACTTTATTTGTGCGAAAGGTGTTTTGTAGTTGTGTTCACATAGTTCCTGGGTTTGTTTTGGCATCTAGATTCCCAAAAATTTTATAATGTTTACAGTAATATTAAATTGGATTTTTCTTTCTTTCACTTGCTGTTGGATTTCGTTAGAAATATACAGGAATGCTGAGGATTTATGTGGGTTTATTTATATCCCGCAACTTTGCCAAATATATGTATTGTGTCAATTAGATTTTTACTTGATTCTCTAGGATTTTCTAATTATATCATCATATCATCTACAAAGAGTGATAGCTTGGTCTCTTCTTGGCCTAATTTGATTCCTTTTTCTTCTCGAAGTGCTACTGCTAATATTTCTAGTACCAGATTGAACAAGAGGAGTGATAGTGGACACCCTTGTTTCACCCCTGATCTTATTGGAAATGCTTCTACCTCATCCCCATTATACATACATACATATATATATATATATATACATACATACATACACACACACAAAATACTGGCTAATGGCTTTAAATAGATACTACTTATTATTTTAAGGAAGACTCCATTTATTTCTCTACTTTCTCGTGTTTTTAATAGGAAAGGATATTGTATTTTGTGAAAAGCCTTTTCAAAATCTATTGAGATAACCATGTGGTTTCTGCTAGTATTATTATTGATATGATCAATTATACTGATGGTTTTCCTAATATTAAACTATCCTTGCATTCCTGGAATAAATCCTACCTGAAGGAAGTGTATTATTCTTGTAATAAGTTGCTATGGTATTTTTGCTAATATTTTATTTAAAATTTTCACGTCTATATTCATGAGGAAAATTGATCTATAATTTTCTTTCTCTGTTTCATCTCTTCCTGATTTAGGTATAAGTACCATCTTTGTGTCTTAAAAAGAATTTGGTAGAACTCCTTCTGTACTAATTTTCCCAAATAGCTTGTAGAGTATTGGAATCAATTTTTCTTTAAATGTTTGACAGAATTCACTAGTAAATACATCTGGCCCTGGAGTTTTTTTTTTCCCTAGGCAGTTCACTGATGGCTTGTTCATGTTCTTTTTCTGAGATGGAGTTATTCAAGTAATTTACTTCCTCTTTAGTTAATCTAGGCAACTTATAGTTTTGTAAATATTCATCTATTTCACTAAGATTGTCATATTTATGTGCATGTAATTTGGAAAAATAATTCCTTTTCATAGAAGGTAGATTTACCCTTTTCATTTTTGATACTCATAATTTGGTTTTATTTCTTTTTTTGTCATCATATTGACTTAGGTTCTATCAATTTTATTTTTTTCATAACACCAGCTCTTATTTTTATTTATTAATACAATAGTTTTCTTAATTTCAATTTTATTAATCTCTCCTTTTTTCATTATTTCTAATTTAATATTAATTGGGGATTTTCAATTTATTATTATTATAGGTTTTCAATTGTATGCTCAACTAATTTAACTCCATTTTCTCTAATTTATTCATGTATGCACTCAGGGATGTAAAACTTCCCCTAAGGACTACCTTTGATGCACCCCATAAATTATGGTATGCTGCCTCATTATTGTCATTCTATTGAATGAAGTTACTGATTATTTCTATAATTTCTTGTTTCACCCATTCATTCTTTTTTTTTCTTTTTTTCTTTTTTGGAGGACAATTTGGGTTAAGTAACTTGCCCAAGGTCACACGGCTAGGTTTTTTTTTTTTTTGTGACCCATTCATTCTTTAGCATTAAACTGTTTAGTTTCCAATTAGTCTTTAGTCTATCTTTCCATGGCCCTCAATTTTATATGATTTTAGTTTATCATGATTTCGGAATGATGCTTTTAATATATCTGACTATCTCCACTTGAGTGTGAGGTTTTTATGCCCTTGTACATGGTTGATTTTTCTATATGTGCCATGTACCACTGAGGAGGAGGTATATTCCCTTTTATTTCCATTCAGTTTTCTCCAGAGATCTCTCATATCTAGGCTTTCTAAAATTCTATTCACCTCCTTAAAATCTTTCTTGTTTATTTTGAGGTTAGATTTATCAAGTTCAAAGAAGGAGAGATTAAGGTCCCACACTAGTATAGTTTTCCTATCTATTTCTTCCCCTAATTCCCTTAACTTGTTCTCTAGGAATTTGGATGCTATACCACATTGTATATACATACATACATACATACATACATACATACATACATACATACATACATACAAACATACATACATACATATATATACATATATATGCATATATGTATATATGTATATATATATATATATATATATATATATATATATATATATGAAGTAATGATATTACTTCATTCTCAATGGTGCTTTTAGAAGGATATAGTTTCCTTCTTTATCTTTTTAATTAGATCTATTTTTGCTTTTGCTTTATCTGAGATAAAGATTGCTACCCCTGCTTTTTTCCCCTTTAGCTGAAGCATAATATATTCTAATCTAGCCTTTTTGTTACACTCTGTGTACCCCTTAATTTCCAATGTGCTTCTTTTAGACAGCTTATTTTAGAATTATGGTTTTTTATCCATTCTGCTATCTGCCTCCATGTTATGGGAGAAGTCCACTCATTCACGTTCACAGTAATGTTTACCATTTGTCTCATTCCCTCCATCCTTTTCTCTCCCCTCATTATGGTTTTGTTTTGTATGTGTTCCTACCCCCCTTAAGGGTTTTCCTCTTGAACACCATATCCCTCAGTATTCCCTCCCTGTGACTCCCCTTTTTACCTCCTCTTTCCCCTTAAACCTATTTCCCTCCCTTTTAACTCCCCACTTTTTACCCCGCCCCTTACCACTACTCCCACCTAAAGGACACAATGGATTTTTATACTTATTGGAGTATGCTATTCCCTCTTTGACTCCAAGCCAATGAGAGTTAATTTCATACAGTGCTCCTCTCCCTCCCTCCTTTTCTTGTATTATGAAGAGTTTTTGTGTCTTTTCACATTAGAATCAAATTTAACTGATTATGTTGATCCCTCTTTGAACCAGAAACAATTAGAATAATTTTCATATGATGTTCATCTCTCTCTCTCCTTCCCATCTGCTATAGTATGGATTTGTGCCTCTTCATATGGCATAATTTATCTTTTTCAGACTTATCCTTTCTTTTTATCGCATTATATTCCCTTTGAACTCCTAAATAATGTTTGTTTTTATAATCAGATTAGTTTATTTATAACTACACCTTATATTTATGGATATCCTTTTTTTATTAAACAAATGCTTTATTAACTTTTGTTTTACATCATTCATTTCTGCCAGATTTTGAGTTACAATTATTTTTTCCCCTACCCAACCTCCCAGAATAGCAGTCCCATAAGATATCTCTTCCTCCAATCTGCTCTCTTCCCTATCTTCTCCCATACCCCCTTTGACATTGCCATTAGAGGAAGGTGAAACTTTGTGTCCCAATGCCTGCAAATCTTATCTCCCACTTACAAGCAAAAGAGTATTAATAATAGTATTTATGTATAATTGAAAGATTTAGTCTTAAAACCTCGAATTTCAGATGCGTTTCCTTCCTCTCTTGTCACCCGTTCCCTCTGGGAAGATAAGTAATTCAGTATATGTTGAACATGTCTAGCTATGCAAAACATTACCATAGTAGACATATTGTACAAGGCTGCTTATAATCCCCTCCCACTCATCCCACCCCCACGTGGTTCATTCCCTACTTAATCCTGTCCCTCTTGATAGTGGGTACTTAAAACCTCCCCTCCCCCCAAGGATGCCCTCCCATCCATCATCCCTCCTCTCAACCCTCTTCCCCTAATTCTGCTGCAGGTTGAGATATCCCATTTAGTATATATGTCATTCTCTCCCAGAACCAAATTCAATGAGAATGTGGTTTTGCCTTTTTATCTTCCTATTCTTCCCCTCCCTTGCAACCACTTCCCCTTGCTTCTTCTACATGAGAGACTTTACCCTACACAGCCTTTCCCCGTCTCCTCTTGCCACTTTCCTCTCTCAACTCATAATTTCACCCCTTAAATATCAGCCCTTCCCAACAAATTCAACCTGTGCCCTCTCTCCAGGTATAACTGTAAACATATATAGACACATTCACATATGTATTCATATGCACATATAACCTTCTTCAACTATTTTCATACTGAGTAAAGAATCATCAGTCACAGTTATTGTTTTTTCCATATAAGAATGTAAATAGTTCAACTTTGGTAAGTTCCTTTTGATTTCTTTTCCCTGATTACCATCTCAGGCATCTCTTGCTTCTTGTGTCTGGATGTCAAATTTTCCATTCAACTTTGGTTTTTTCCTCAAGAAAGCTTGAAAGTCCTCTATTCCACTGAATGACCATATTTTCCCCTGAAACAAAATACTCAGTTTTGCTGGGTAGGTGACCCTTGGGTTCATTCCCAGTTCTTTTGCCCTCTGGAATATCATATTCCATGCCCTTCGATCCCTCAGTGTAGAAGCTGCCAGGTCCTGGGCTATTCTGATTGTGTTTCCACAATATTGAAATTGTTTCTTCCTGGCTGCTTGTAGTATTTTCTCCTTGAACTGGGGATTCTGGAACCTGGCTATAATATTCCTGGGAGTTTTCTTTTTGGGATCTTTTTCAGGAGGTGATCTGTGGATTCTTTCAACCTCTATTTTGCCCTCTGGATCTAAAACATCAGGGCAGTTTCCTTGAGAATTTCTTGAAGGGTGATTTCTAAGTTCTTTCTTTGATCATGGCTTTCAGGTAGTCCAATAATTTTTAAATTGTCTCTCCTGGATCTATTTTCCAGGTCAGTGGTTTTTCCCATGAGATATTTCACATTGCCTTCTAATCTTTCATTTGTTTGGATCTGCTTAATAGCATTTTGATTTCTCATAAAGTCATTAGCTTCCATTTGCTCCAGTCTAACTCTGAAGGAATGAATCTCCTCAGTGAACTTTTGAGATTCTTTTTCCATCTAGTAAATTCGACTTTTTAAGGCATTCTTCTCCTCATTGCCTTTTTGGGCCTCCTTTGCCATTTGAGTTAGTCTATTTTTTAAGGTGTTATTTTCCTCAGTCAGGCTTTTGACCCTCAGTTCATACTTTTCCTGAATCCTTCTCATTTCTCTTCTTAATTTTTTCTCCACTTCTCTTATTTGATTTTTAAAGTCCTTCTTAAGGTCCTCTATGGCCTGCAACCCTTTCATGTTTTCCCCTGGGGCTTTTGGGGCAGGACTTCTGACCTCACAGCCATCATCTCAATCTATGCTTCGATTGTTGGTGCCCCCAAAGTAGGAGTCCAAGGTGGGATTTTTCTGTTTGTTTCCTTTGCCTTGGCATGTTGCCACTTGATTACTTGATTTTTGGGCTCGTTGCCTGACGGCAGACAGAAACTTTTCCCCCGAAAGTGTGGGGGGACAACTTCCATTTCTGGCAAGCTGTAAACCCACCCCAGACCTCCACCCCAGATCACAATCCAGATACAGGGAGGTTAAAGCAAGAATGATTACCCCCCAAAACTGATCGCTGGATCGCCCTACAGTTTGCTTGCCAGGACTTGGAGCTGCATCTGAAAACTGCAAAATGCTGTGTCTCCTCAGCAGCTTCTAGCCCCCAGGGGAGGAAGCCAACACATTCCCCAAATATTGGTCCGAAATTCCATAGGACAATAACCTCTCACTTTGTCCTAGGCATGTCTGTGTTGATAATTCTGGAGTCGACACAGATGCTGGTGTTCTGGGGTCCCTCCAGCCAGCTGCTGGCCCTGTCACCCCTGGAGCTAAAACCACACCTCAGGCGGACCTATGCTCGGCTCCCCGCACACTTCGTGCTTTGCTGCCGGCTCCCAGAGCGCTATGCTGGTCCTTCCTGCAGGGCTGCTGGGCTGTCCTCAGCGGGAGGTTAGCTTCTCTGTGTTGTTCTTTGGTTGCTGGTGCTCCAGAAGTTGTTCAGAGTCCCCTTTTACATAGTTTGGAGGTGATCTGGGGCAGAGTGGCTTGGACACACTGTTTCTACTCTGCCATCTTGGGTCACCCCCCTAAAGGTCCTTTTTCAGGGAGGTATTTTCTTCAGTTAATTTTTCAACCTCTTGTCCCAGCTCACAAATTTTACTCATTAAGTATTTGTTTTCTCTATTGAGATATTTTTTTTTCCAATTTGGTCACTGTACATTTAAATTTATCTTCTACGTCTTTAATTTTGCTTTCAAAATCTTTCTTGAGCTTCTCTAAGAATGGTTTTTGTGCTTGAGACCAGTTCATATTTCCTTCTGTGGTCTCAGGTGTGAGTACAGAGTCCATGTTGTCCCCTGTATTTGGTTGTTCTTGCTTCCTGTAATAAGCTCAGATAGATTTTCTTGCCTTTCCCTTCTCCTTCTCAGCTTCTTTTTTCCCATTGTGATTCCCTATTTCCTAATTTCTCAGTCTCAGAGCTAAGGGCCTGATTGTTGACTCTGTAGCTTCTGGGTATCTAGACTGAGGCCAAGGGTAGTATTCTCAGTATTTCCCCTAAGTTACCCTGAGGCTCACAGAGTAACCTTTGGGAGAGTGGTGGTCTGGCCACTTCAGATTTTTGCCTCTATGCCCCTGGGCTTCAGCTCAGCCAGGCTCATCAGCTGATGGCTGGCAGATCTGCTATCTGCAAATTTCCCTGGTGCTGCTAAGGTCCACCTGGGCTTGTGTTGTTGGCGATTGCTGGTTCCACCACCCTGGCTTTGGGAGCTTTTGATGGGCAGCTGAGGTGGGGCTTGTTGTGACCCCTTCCCTGCCCTTCACTTCAGACTCCTTACTGACTCAATCACACCCTTTCTCAGTGACTCCTAAGCCTGAGGTTATTTCCCCTTTTTTCAGGTCTTTACTTTGCGTGGGACATTTATATCTGGGTTTTCTAGGTCAGGGAGGGGGAATCGGAGCATCTTGAGTTTACTTTGCCATCTTGGCTTCTGGAAAATCAGGTAGGTGATTATTAACCTTCCAGGTTGTGGTCTGATAGCCCCAGGAGAGGCTGCTGCCTCTTACTGTGGTGCCCTGAGCTTTCTCTTACCCAGCTCTAAAGGATCCCCTGTCTTGCACTGGTGAAACTGCTGTGAATCGTTTTGGGGTGGGTGAGTATGCTGGCTAGGGTTCCTTTTTACTCCACTGTATTCTACTCTCTAGTCCTTTCTGGTACAGCCACACTCCCCCTGCCCAGAACTGTATAGGCACTTTCCTGGGCTGAACTCTGCCACTCTGTTATGGGAATGGTAAATTAAGATTTTCCCTTCCCCTAGGCCCTTTGATAGGCTTAAGTGCACCTGGGGCCTGTGGTGGGAGGTTTGGTTTTCAGGAATGCCCACACCTTGGTGCTCTGTGATTGGGCAGTGGGTCAAGACAGTTGTTACATTCTCTGAGCCAGGAGAAGGCTATATAAACCCTGATGTGGGGCTTTGTTTTGGGGCTCATTTTGAGAAGTGTTGTCTGATTTGGCCAGATAAGATTCTGGGCAGCCGCCGAGGCCCCCGGCTTTGAAAACCCAGATGCTGGTGCTTCCCTCTCTGGTAACTGTGACTAGGTATGGATATAATGCTCGTACAGTTGGAGGCCTGTCTGCTGAAATGTTTCTCTGTCTTCTGGTAACTTCTGCTTGTAACAAGTCTGTATACTCTAGAGTTCAAAGTGCTGACTTTTCCCCTTAAACTAGGTAAATGGTATGTATGATTGATTAATGCAAGATTGTTAACCCATTCTGAGTTGCTTTTCCTTTAGAAAAGCAGATCTAAGAACCTGTGGTAGCAGCCATCCTGGGTATGCTGATGTGCTTGCTGTTACACATGCTCCATGTCCTTTTGGATTCTGTCACTCTAAAATCCATTCAGATTCACTTTTTAAAGTGTAGTGACAGGATTCACAGAGGAGCTTAGAAAAGTCACTCCTTCTGTTTCACCCTCTTGGCTCCACCCTCAGTGCTTTCAATTCTTTTCTCAATTTTTATTCTTCATTTCTTATTTGAATTTTAAAATCTTTTTTGAACTCTTCCAAGAGTTCTTTTCAGAACTGAGACCAATTTATATTTATCTTTGAGGCTTCACATGTGAGTATTTTGACATTATAGTCTTCTTTTGAGTTTATGTTTTGTTCTTCTCTGTCAACATAGTAGCTTTCTAACCTAAGGTTACTTGTTAACTTTTTGCTTGTTTTCTAGCTCATTCTGTGTCTTAAAGGTGAGCCCTACTGGAGTTACAGGACAGGACCACTGCTGAAAACTCCGTGCACTGAAGGCCAGGGGCACGCAGGCTAGTCTGCTCTTCCAGGGACATTGGATCTGGTCATACCTGCTTTATTGGGGTCAGGCCTCACTACTTAGTTACTGGACTGGGAACTGGAGGCATCACAGCTGGCCCCCTGTGCTGCTGGCCCATTGTTCCAATGCCATCGAGAATGAGTTACTAACTTATACTGGGCTAGTGGCCACCCACTGGTTTGCCTGGATTCTACCTGCACTGGACTGCTTTCTCCTTTTATTTGAGAGAGACTGAACTTTCCTTAAGTTCTTCTAAGTTGTCTTAGACTGGATAAAAATGTTTCACCTTATCCTTTCATGGGTTGTTCAACCCCAGAGATCATTTAAAGGTGTTACTTAAAGTTCAGTGGAGGGAAAACCAGTGGAATTCAGGAAAGTTTCTGCCTTTTCTTTGCTTTTTTGGCTCTTTCTCCAATGAATTCTTTTTCTATGTAATTTTTTAAAATTCTAATATTGTTTTCTTTTTTTATTTTATTTTATTATTATTTATTTTTATTTTTTAAACAAATGCTTTATTAACTTCTGTTTTACATCATTCATTTCTGCCAGATTTTGAGTTACAATAATTTCTCCCCCATTATTCCCCTACCCAGCCTCCCAGAATAGTAATCCCACAAGATATCGCTTCCTCCAATCTGCTCTCTCCCATACCTTCTCCCATACCCCCATAGACTTTTCCATTAGAGGAAGGTGAGTCTTTGCATCCCAATGCCTGCACATCTTATCTCCCCTATTACAAGCAAAAGAGTATTAATAATAGTATTTATATATATTTGAAACATTTAATGTTACGACCTCAAGTTTCAGATCCATTTCCTTCCTCCCTTATCACCCATTCCCTCTTGGGAGACAAGTAATTCATTATATGTTGTACATGTCTAGCTATGCAAAACATTATCATAGTAGATATATTGTACAAGGCTGCTTATAATTCCCTCCCTCTCATCCCACCCTCCACCTGGTCCATTCCCTACATGATCCTGTCCCTCTTTTATAGTGGGTACTTCCAACCTCCCCTCACCCCAAGGATGACCTCCCATCCATCATCCCTGCTCCCATCCCCTTTCCCCCTATCCTGCTGCAGGTTGAGATATCTCATTTAGTTTGTATGTCATTTTCTCCCTGAACCAAATTCAGTGTGAATGTGGTTTTGCCTTTTTAACCTTCCTTATTCTCCCCCTCCTTTGCAACCACTTCCCTTTGCTTCCATCTGCATGGGATAGTTTACACTACCCTGTCTCTCCCCATCTCCTCTTGCCACTTTCCTCTCTCACCTCATAATTTCATCCCTTGAGTATTCTCCCTTCCCAACAAATTCAACTTATGCCCTCTATCCATATATATAACTGTAACCATATACACACACATTCACATATGTATTCATATGACCACACCCCTTCTTCCATTATTTTCATAGTGAGAAAGATATCATCAGTCACAGTTATTGCTTTCAGGTAGTCCAATAATTTTTAAATTGTCTCTCCTGGATCTATTTTCCAGGTCAGTGGTTTTTCCCATGAGATATTTCACATTGCCTTCTAATCTTTCATTTGTTTGGATCTGCTTAACAGCATCTTGATTTCTCATAAAGTCATTAGCTTCCATTTGCTCAGTCTAACTCTGAAGGAATGAATCTCCTCAGTGAACTTTTGAGATTCTTTTTCCATCTGGCAAATTCGACTTTTTAAGGCATTCTTCTCCTCATTGCCCTTTTGGGCCTCCTTTGCCATTTGACTTAGTCTATTTTTTAAGGTGTTGTTTCCCTCAGTCAGGCTGTTGACCCTCATTTCATACTTTTCCTGCATCCTTCTCATTTCTCTTTCCAATTTTTCCTCCACTTCTCTTATTTGATTTTTAAAGTCCTTCTTAAGGTCCTCTATGGCCTCCAACCCGCTCATGTTTTCCCCTGGGGCTTTTGGAGCAGGACTTCTAACCTCACAGTCCTTTTCCTGCTCTATGCCCCCAAAATAGGAGTCTAGGGTTGCATTTTTCTGTTTCCTTTGCCTTGGCATGTTGCCACTCAATTACTTGACTTTGGGGCTTGTTGCCACACTATGGCTTTAAGGCCAGATAGAGGAATTTTCGTCCCGAACGTGGGGGGGGGGGGGCAACTTCCCTTTCTGGCAAGCTGTAAACCCACCCACGACTTCCACCCTAAATCACAGTCCAGATCCAGGGAGGTTAAAACAAGAGCGATTACCCCCCAAGACTGATCGCTGGATCTCCCTACAAATTTGCAGGCTGGGAGCGGGAGCTGACTCTGAAAACTACAAAGTGGCATTTGTCCTCAGTGGCTTCTAGCCCCCAGGGGAGGGAGCTGACGAATTCCCTAATACCAGTCCCAAAGTCCATAGGACCCTAACCTCTTACTTTGTCCTAGGCAAGTCTATGTTGATAATTCTGGAGTCACCACAGCTCCTGGTGTTCTGGGGTTCCTCCATCTGGCTGCTGGCCCTGCCTCCCTGGGGCTAAAACCTCGGCTCATGCGGACCTGGGCTCGGCTCGTCTCCTACGCTCTGCGTGCTGCACGCTGCCAGGTCCCAGACCACTGCGCTGGTCCTTCCTGCAGGGATGCTGGGCTGTCCTCAGCGGGAGGTTAGCTTCTCTGTATCATTCTGTGGGTGCTGGGGCTCCAGAAGTTGTCCAGATCCTCCTTTTACATAGTTTGGGGGGAATCTGGGGGCAGAGTGGCTTGGATGAGCTGTTTCTACTCCACCATCTTGGCTCCGGCCCCCTCTAATATTGTTTTCTTTATTACCATTACATTTAATCATGAAGGCATGTCTTTATTTTTACAAGGAATGAACTCACCTCTGACCTCATTTAATTAAAATTAATCATAAGATTAAAAAAAAAAAACATGTTCCATATAGAGTAATGTTTTTTTTTTTTCTAAATTGGACAGATTTACCTCTACTGGTAGTTTATAATAATGGAAAATATTCAAGTGATTTTATTTTATTTGTTCCAAATGCTCTATTAACTTCCACTTTACATTATTCATTTCTGCCAGATTTTGAGTTACAAATTAAGTCTCCTGGAGCTATTTTCCAGGTCAGTGGTTTTTCCAGGCTTTTTAAAAAGGCATTCTTCTCATTGGCTTTTTGAGCCTCTTTTGCCATTTGAGTTAGTCTATTTTTAAGGTGTTGTTTTCTTCAGTCATGTTGTTTTCTTCAGACTCTCATTTGATAATTTTCTTTCATTGTTCTCATTTCTCTCCCCATTTTTTCCTCCACTTCTCTTATTTGCTTCTTAAGGTCCTCTATGGCCTGTAACCAGCTTGTATTTTTCTTTGAAACTTTTGGTGCAGGAGTTCTGACTTCACTGTCTTTCTCCTGTTCCATGCTTTGATCCTTTTTGTCCCCAAAATAAAAGTGTAAAGTTGGATTGTTCTGTTTACTTTGCTTCCTTTGCCTGCTCATGTCCCCATTCAGTCACTTGACCCCTGGATTTTTTTGCCACAGTAGGACTCTGCCATCAGACAGGGGAGTTTCATCCTAAATGATGGGGTTTTCTCATCTGCCAAATGTATTAGTTGGGTGCCCTCTCTGAAGCCTCCACATGCTCTGGCAAACTGGTTGCACACCCTAGGACCTCCACCCTAGAGAGTAATGCAGATCCAAGAAGTTTAAAGCAAGAGCTATTACCCCTAAGGCAGGTTGGTTGGTCCCCCTACACTCTGAAGTCCAGGAGCTGAAGCTGCCACCTGGAGGAGGCTACACAGCTGGCTGTGGCACCTGAGTGACTTCTTGCCCCAGGGGCAAATGCCACCCTTACTCCCAACTACTGGATCCCAAAGTCCACACTGCACTGACCTCTCACTTTGACCTTAGCATATATGTGTTGATAATTCTGGAAACTTCCACAGCTGCTGTTTATCTGAATTCTCTCCAGCTGGAGATTAGTCAGGCCTACCCTGGGGCTAAAACCTCTGGCTTGTGTTGGGCTGGGCTCAGCTTCCAGAGAACTGCACTGTCTTCCTGCCAGCCTGCCTGGCCTTCCTCAGTGGCAGTTTATCTTCTCTGTGTCATTTTGTGGGTTTTGTAGCTCCAACACTTGTTCAGATTCCTCTTTTACATAAATTGGGGGAAGTGGAAGCCAGAGCCCCAAGGAAGTCCTGTTTACACTCCACCATCTTGACTCTGTCCCCGCTCCCTTCAGTTCTAACTATTCAAGTGATTTTAGATACTGTGGAAGAATTGTGACAGAAATTACAAATTATACATTCTTACCTATGGGTATTTCATTAACTAGAGAACAGATACTTTTTTGTATTTAAAACATAACACAACACACACACACACACACAAACACACACACAACCAAGGCAGAAATATTGTTATATAAGCTTTACTAACATACTTATATAAGCTTAAGACATATCTATTTTTATCCTTGCTGTTGTTACATTTCAGTAAACAAGCTACATAATAATGGTATTCATTACCCTGGGAAACTCATTTGAGCTGCATTATGGAGGATAGATTGGAGATGTAATACAGGAGGCAATTAGAACATAACATTATATTTCAGGTATAGGATGATGAGAACCTGAACTGTCTGTAGTGGAAATTTGGAGAAGTGGTTGAATGTCACCCACAGGTACATTTTAATATAATTAAACCATGCACCAGAGGCATTGTAATGTAATTAGACCAGTTGCTAGTCTTTTCTACTGCCACAGATATTTTGGTTCAAGGAGTACTTTGTTGTTGTTTCTCTAAACCTTCTCAGAATCCCTTCCCTATAATTAACATTATCTCCTAGCAAACTGTGCCAGGAAGAATGATTTGAAAACAGAGGTTTTCAGTGAACCACCTTTGACAGTAAGTTTGAAGATTTTACTTAATTATTTTATTTCATTAGAACAAATTTCCACTGGCAGATCCTTCTTTGCTATTTCCTTCAGGGAAGTCTCATAATGAAAGAAGGTAATGAGCTCAGGAGAGGAAATTTTTCACCCTAACCTATTCTTTTGCCCCCATGTATAATTAAGAAAGGTATTCTTATAATTTCAAACTATATAAGCTTGTTATTCTTAATGTGTAGATCTACTGTAGATCAGTATCTGTAGATTTAGTACTATGGGTGCATTCACATACACACATGCTTGCACATATATACACTCACATCCCTTTTGCTGGGGAACAGCACATTCCATGTGAGTTAATTAGGTCATCCTATTTAAATCTGTACAAAATCAGGTGTCTGATTTTGACTTGGTGGGATGGGAGTGGGAGGGGGTGAAGAAGCAGTGAGCAAATATTTTCCCACTTGAATTATACTCTGAGTGTCAGCATCACTAATTTATCCACATAAACTACCTAATTATTATGGATTTTAAAGATCATATTTTAGTATTTATCAAGGCAAGAAGTAGAAATGGAAAAAAAAAACATATCCTCCACTATAGTCCATATGAAAGTATAGTTTTCTACAATCATGTGTCCCTGTATTTAGCTAGAAGAGAAATGTATTTTCTTCTGAAATGTGCAATGGTTGGAAAATCTTTACTCAACAAATTCCATTTTAGATTTTGTTTCTGATACCATTAAGCTCCTCTTAGCATTTTTGAGGATTGCATTCTTTGCTTGAGAAGGAAAGCATGTACAAATAATGGACTGAAGGAACTGAAATCAAATATCAAGTTTTAAAGAGATAAGTGAATATAGTGTGTGATTGCCCCTGGTATTAAAAGAAATTGGAAACAATGTAGTTCCTACTAGAAAAAAATGCACTGTCACAGTTCTTCAACATTATTTCAGGCCCCTAAATATCTGTGTCTATTTAGTATGAGTACTTTATTTATTTGTTGTGTGGGAGAGAGAGTATTGTACTGTTGTGACTGGAAAATATGAAGATTGCTGTTTTGAGGTGGTGGGTAGGGGAAAAATGGAGAGAAAAACTGTAACTCAAAATCTTGTGGAAATGAAAGATATAAAATAACAATGAACATAAAATTTTAAAAAATGAAAACTCTAAAGAAGTGGTAATAATTGGTTTTTATATGTGATTTTGATTTTTCTCTTGTTTTTGTTGCCCTTTGTTTCGAAATTGGATCTCCATATCTTATCCAACCTGGAAGTACAGTGGCAACTCATAGGCCTCAATCCCAATACCGATCAGCATAGAGATTTTACAAATTAGAATATGAGCCTTCAAAAAATTACAGGATATCTCAAGTTCACCTCTCTACAGATGACATCATACTGCTTTACAACGTCAAGAGAGATAAATATGGAAACTATAATTATGACCAACGGTGACAGAATTTTTTTTAAAAATCAACATTAATTTTTATAAACCAAAAGCATAGCATTTAAATTCCTGAAAAAAAAAAAGAATTGAAACAGCAGATATAAAGGACTTTTGTGTTCTCTTCTCATAGTTAAATAAATCTAATAGAAAATCATCATCAGAAGTACTAAATGGAATTAGACAAACCTTTAAAGAAGGTAAAGCTGAAAAATATATGTTGCTTTTTGAATGGGATCATACAAGAATTCATATATTTCTCGACATGATATGTTTTACCTTTACAAAACAAGATTATGTGTTAGGTTACATATATATTGCAAATAAATATAGACGAGTAAATACACTAAGCACTTGGTTTATAGAGCATAAAAGAAAATTAGTAAATTATACAGGAACACAAAAGACAGATAAATGATCATTTAATAGTAGCATCCTGAATATAGAGTAGACACGAAAACAAATTATAGGAGCAATTAATTATTATTTAAAGGAGAATAATAATAAAGTCATATACTAGAATTTCTAAGGTAGAATAAATAAGCATTTATTTTAGTAAACCTGCTATGTACCAGATTCCCTATGAAGTTCTGAGGTTTTAAAGAAATATTTAAAAATAGGCCCTGTATAAACAAGCTATATATAGAGTATATTGGAAATAATCAAGAGAGGGAAGGTTGCAATATAATCCAGAGAGATCAGAAAAGGCTTCTTGTAGATGGAATTTAAAGCAAGTCAGGAAAACTAGGAGGTGGGGATGAAGATAAAGATCATTCCAGGCATTGAAAATAGCAAAGAGAAATGCCAGGAGTCCGGAGATAGATTATTTTATTTGAAGAACAATAAGGAAGCCAGTTTCACTTGATCTCAGAATATGTTGTGAGATATAAGGTATAAAATGATTGGAAAGTTGATGGAGGGAAAGGGGGAAATTATGAAGGGCTTTGAACACCAAAAAGAAGATTTTATATTTGATGTTGGAGGTGATAGGAAGCCACTGGAGTTTAAGGAATGCATGGCCAGGCCTGAACATCAAGAAGATAACTTTGACTGCTAAGTGAAGGATGGATAGGAGTAATAAAAGACTTGTGACCAACCACGATATTCTTGCAATAGTCCAAATCTAAGATGATGATGGACCACACTAGGATGGTATCAGTGTCAGAGGAGGGAAGATGAGATATGCCAGATATGTTACAAAGATAAATCCAATAGTCCTTGGAAATTTATTGAATGTGGATGATGAAAGAGAGTGAGGAACTGAGGCTAAAATTTAGATTGTGAGACTTGGTGACTGGAAGAATTATAGTAATCTCAATACTAATATGGAAACTTGGAAGGTGAGAGTGTTTTGAGGAAAAGATAATAACAAAGATAAAAGAGTTCAATTTTGAATATGTTCAGATTAACCTGTCTAGAGGAAATATATTTAAGATGTTTAATAGACAGTTGGTGATGTGAGACTAGAGGTCATGAGAGAAGTTAGAGCTGGATGAATAGATTTAAAAATCATAAATGTAGAGATGATCATTGAATCCGCAGGAGATGATAAAATCACCAAGCAAAATAGGATAGAGGGAGAGAAGGGCACAGGACAGACCCCTGTGGAACATCCACAGTTAAGAGATGTGACTTGGAGACTTAAGAATGGTCAAAAAGTATAGTGAAGATGGAAGTGTCATGAAAACCTAGAGGAAAGGAGTATCAAGGAGAAAGACAGTGGTTTATATTGTCAAAAATCGTAGGTCATGAGAGAAGAGGATTGAGGAAAGACCATCAGATTTGGAAATTAAGAAATCATATACCCTTACATAGAGCCGTTTAAGTTTCATGATGAGGTTGGAAGCCAAATTGTAGAGAGTTAAGAAGAAAGTGAGAGGAAAGAAGATGGAGGCACCAATTGCAAATAGACTTCTCCAGTAGTTGTGCCAGCAAAGACCAGAGAAATATGGGATATAGTTCCTAGCGTTTTTGAGGATGACACACAGGAATGTGTCACAGAAAGGAGGCAGTAAGGACTCAACTAATAGGAAGGAAGAAATTGAGAATAAGTAAGAGAATATGGATGACAGAGGAGTCGATATAGTAGAGAAGACAGAATGAAATAGGATCATTAGTGAATGTAGATGGATAAGCTTTAGCATGGAGAAAAACTAACTCTTCATGTGAGAGAGGGCTGAAATAGGACTTAATAAGTGAAGGCATCTCAGTAAACTGTGATGAGGAGGAGAGTAGAAAGAGCTCTCATCAGATGGCTTCACTGTTTTCTGTGGAAGTATTCTGTGTTTCAAAAGTATGTGAGACAAAGTTTTCAGCTGATAGGGAGAAGGGGAGGCATGGCAGTTTTGAAGAGGGAAGAAAAGGTTTGGAAGACCACTCTCACAAGTGGAAAACACATTAATTAGGATATATAAAATGATTTCCTTGCAACAAGTGAAGGCCCAATTGAGGTTACATAATATTGACTTTTTTGTGTACCAAATTATCAAGGTTTCATGATATTCTTTTTTTGTTTTTGTTTTTGTTTTTGGTTTTTGGTGGGCAATTGGGGTTAAGTAACTTGCCCAAGGCCACACGGCTAGGTTTTTATTTGTGTATGTGTCAAGTGTCTGAGGCCGGATCCGAACTCAGGTCCTTCTGACTCCAGGGCCGACGCTCTACTCACTGCGCCACCTAGCCGCCCCGGTTTCATGATATTCTTCACCTTTGTTCAGTAGACAGTGGGAGTAATACAAGACTGATATTTGACAGGGTAAGATCAGTAATATAATAAGTTAGTTGTTAATTTGTTTTTCAGTTGTGTCCAACTCTTCATGATTTTGTGTGGAATTTTCTTTGCAAAGATACTGTTGCATTTATTCATTTTCTTCTCCAGCTCATTGTACTGATGGAAAAACTGAGGCAAATAGGAGTAAGTGACTTGCCCAGGATCACAAAGCTAATAGGTGTCTGAGACATGATTTGAACTGATGGAGATGAGTCTTCCTAACTCCAGGCCAGATGCTCCATCCATTGCACCACCTAGTTGCCCCCTTGATACAGGAAACAAAAGACTGAAGAAAGGACAGTGTAAAAGTTGAATTGTTTCACCAAGGGGTTAAGATTAAGATGAAGAAAAAAGAAGTGTATAACTAGTGCAGGGCTAATTGCCTGGGAGGCAACTGAAAGGTTGAGACATTGGATGTCATTGTATGGATAAAGAGCAGTGCTTTGGATTGGAAGGCAGAGGGGGAGGGGGCATCACAATAATTGGATAAGGGGATACAACCACCTTGTTCCTCAGAGAAAAAAAATTATATTTCTGAAAACATATTTTAACATTGAAGAGTATTGAGTATGCACTTTAAAAAGAAAATCAATAAGCAAATCCAAAATGAGTACATAATAGATTTTGAAAATATAGAGTAAAATGTAAAGTAAAAAACTATGAAATGATAAGCAAGTCTAAAAGTCATTTATTTGAAGAAAAAAAATGAAAAAAAATAAATTTTTGGTTAACTTTATTAAAACAAGATGGGAAAAATAAATTACCAATTTTCTAAATGGGGAGGAAAAATCTCAATAAATGAAAGAGATATAAACATAATTATGATATACTATACAAAATTTTAAGCTAACTAAACTGAGAATTTTTTTAAATGTAACATTATCTATATTAAAAAAGAGAACATGAAAAAGAAATACTAAATAATCCAATTTCATAAAATGAAATTGAACAAACTATAATTGGAGGAGAGACCCTGGTTCATATTTACTTGTAAAAATTATCAAATATTTGAAGACCTATTAACTAGGATACATATTTTCTAAAAAAAAATGAGATTAAAACATACCAAAATAAACATTTCATGATATATCATCTGAATACATTTGGTAGAGAGGGATAAACCAAAGTAAAGATACTGAATGCCAGTATCACTTATGAATATTGATGTAAAAGTTTTAACGAAAATCTTATCTCTCCCCCCAAAAAGAGATGATAGCAATATCTTTTTTAATTTATTCACTATCGGGGTGGCTAGGTGGCGCAGTGAGTAGAGTGTTGGCCCTGGAGTCAGAAGGACCTGAGTTCAGATCTGCCCTCAGACACTTAATGCACACACACACACACACACACACACACACACACACACACACACACCTAGCCATGTGACCTTGGGCAAGTTACTTAACCCCAATTGCGCTACAAAATGCAAAAAAAAAAAAAAAATTATTAGCTATGACTAAGTTGTACCAAACTAGAAATTAAAAATGGTTTAGCAATAAAACAATATAATTAATTATGTTAAAACTAGAAATATAAGATTATGTCACTAAATGCAAGCTGTGGGTATAAAGAACACTGATAGAAGGACTATTTTTAAAAATATGATTAGATTTTTTTCTAAAACCTAAACTAGCACTATTTGTGATGAACAAACATTGTAAGTCTTCACAATAGACAAAAGGGTAAAAAAGGATGCTCCCTGCCCCACTAGTATTTGATAAAATTATAGAAATGCTTGATAAATAATAAGATGAACAAATTAAAAGCATAAATATCAACAAAGAGCAGATGAAATTAGCAACCATTTGCAGATGACAAGATATACTTAGAAAACTGGAGGATCAGTGAAGTCAGTTACTTAACAGCTACACTTAAGCAGAAAATCAAAACCAAAGAAGTCACTAGCCTTTTCTATATAGCAATAAAAAAATTCAGGAAAAATAAAAGACAAAGAAATTCCTTCAACACATCTTTAAAAATATAGAAAATAGGGGCGGCTAGGTGGTGCAGTGAATAGAGAGCCGGCCCTGGAATCAGAAGGACCTGAGTTCGGAGCCGGCCTCTGACACAATCCACACAAACAAAAACCTAGCCGTGTAACCTTGGGCAAGTTACTTAACCCCAATTGCCCGTTAGGGGTGGCTAGGTGGCGCAGTGACTAAGAGTGCTGGCCTTGGAGTTGGGATGACCCGAGATCAGATCCGGCCTCAGAAAAGGAGCACCCACGCATAAATAATGACTAGCCGTGTAACCTTGAGGAAGTTCCTTAACTCCAATTGCTTAAAAAAAAAAATATATATATATATATATATATATATATATATATAGAGAGAGAGAGAGAGAGAGAGAGAGAGAGAGAGAGAGAGAGAGAGAGAAAATATCCTAGAGGTCATCGACCAAGACATATTCAAAACTTAAATAGAGTTACAGAAAACTTTTCAAAAGAAATAAAGACTGAAATAATTGTAAAGCTTTTCAATGTTCATGATTGACTTCTAACAACATCACATAAATGATACTACCACAATTAATTTACAAATTTAGTGGTGTATCAACAAAACCTTCACGTGTTTACTTCAGAGAAGTAGATAAAATAATAAGATTTATTTGAAAGTGACAAAGTTCTAAAATTTCAAGGTAAGTATGAAAAATATAATTGGTAATTTTTCAGCTAAAATAGAATATAAACTCCTTAAAGACAATGGCATTTATTTTCTTTTGTATGTTGAGCAGCAGTGAACAGAGTGCTAAGCTTAGAGTCAGGAATACTCACCTTCCTGTGTTCAATCTCACGTCAGATACTAACTAGCTGCGTGACCATGGTCAAGTCATTTACTTCTGTTTGTCTCAATTTCCTCATGTGTCAAATAAGCTAGAGAATTAACTGAAAAGTTACCCCAGTATCTCTGGCAAGAAAACTCCAAATGGGGCCACAGAAGATGAGAGGTGACTGAAAATGTCTCAACAACAATACTTAGAATGAAGAGTATCTTAGCACATACTAGATACTTTAAAAATTCTTATATAATTAATTGATAGTTTAGTTGGATGAAATACAGAATAGTAAAGTAGAATAAATTAGCAATGCAGTAGAACCAGTTATATTAAGAAAAACAAGCGGCAGAGCCAAGATGGAGGAGTAAAAACAGCATGTCCAAGGCACTCTTCCCCCAGATCACCTCCAAACTATATAAAAGGGAAGTCTGAACAACTTCTGGAGCCCCAGAACCCCCAGAACGACACAGAGAAGCTAACCTCCCACTGAGCACAGTGCAGCAACCCTGCAGGAAGGACCAGCACAGCACTCTGGGAGCAGGCAGCACAGTGCAAAACAAGCAGAGAGTTGAGCACAGGTCCGAGTGAGCCATGGTTTTAGCACCAGGGTGGCCGGGCCAGCAGCCATCTAGAGGGACCCCAGAACACCAGCAGCTGTGGTGATTCCAGAATTATAAACACAGATATGCCTAGGACAAAGTGAGTGGTTAGTGCCCTACGGACGTTGGGACCAATATTTGGGGAACATGTTGGCTTTCTCACCTGGGGGCTAGAAGCTGCTGATGAGAAACACAATTTTGTAGTTTTCAGTGGCAGATCCAGCTCCTGGCCTGCGAACTGTAGGGAGATCCAGCGATAAGTCTTGGGGAATAATAGCTCCTGCTTTAACCTCCCTGGATCTGGATTGTGATCTGGGGTGGAGGTCTTTGGGTGGATATCCAGTTTGCCAGAAACGGAAGTTGTCTGCCCACACGTTCCAGACAGAAGCTCCCCTGTCTGGTGGCAGAGTCATACTGTGGCGACAAGCCCAAAAGTCAAGTAATTAAGTGGCAGCAAAGGAAACAAATTAAACAGAAAATGCAACATTAGACTCCTACTTTGGGGGCAAAGAGGATCGAAGAATAGAACAGGAGGAGGACTATGAGTTCAGAAATCCTGCTCCAAAAGCCCCAAAGGAAAATAGAGGACCTTAAGAAGGACTTTAAAAATCAACTAAGAGAAGTGGAGGAAAAAATGGGAAGAGAAATGACAAGGATGCAGGGAAAGTATGAAATGAGGGTCAACAGCCGGACTGAGGAAAGCAACACCTTAAAAAAATAGCCTAACTCAAATGACAAAGGAGGCACAAAAGGGCAATGAGGAGAAGAATGCCTTAAAAAACCGAATTTATCAGATGGAAAAAGAATCTCAAAAGTTCACTGAGGAGATTCATTCCCTCAGAGTAAGCCTGGAGCAAATGGAAGCTAATGACTTTATGAGAAATCAAGATGCTGTTAAGCAGATCCAAACAAATGAAAGAATAGAAGGTGATGTGAAATATGTCATGGGAAAAACCACTGACCTGGAAAATAGATCCAGGAGACGATTTTAAAATTATTGCACTACCCCAAAGCCATGAACAAAGAAAGAACCTAGAAATCACCCTTGAAGAAATTCTCAAGGAAAATTGCCCCGATGTTTTAGACCCAGTGGGGGAAATAGAGGTTGAAAGAATCCAGAGATCACCTCCTGAAAAAGATCCCAAAAAGAAAACTCCTAGGAATATTATAGCCAGGTTCCAGAATCCCCAGATCAAGGAGAAAATACTACAAGCAGCCAGGAAGAAACAATTTCAATATTGTGGAAACACAATCAGAATAGCACAGGACCTGGCAGCTTCTACACTGAGGGATCGAAGGGCATGGAATATGACATTCCAGAGGGCAAAAGAACTGGGAATGAACCCAAGGGTCACCTACCCAGCAAAACTGAGTATTTTGTTTCAGGGGAATATATGGTCATTCAGTGGAATAGAGGACTTTCAAGCATTCTTGAGGAAAAAACCAGAGTTGAATAGAAAATTTGACATCCAGACACAAGAAGCAAGAGATGCCTGAGAAGGTAATCAGGGAAAAGAAATCAAAAGGATCTTATCAAAGTTGAACTATTTACATTCCTATATGGAAAAGCAATAACTGTGAATGATGAAATCTTTCTCACTATGAAAATAATGGAAGAAGGGTGTATGGTCATATGAATACATATGTGAATGTGTGTATATATGTTTACAGTTATACATGGATAGAGGACATAGGTTGAATTTGTTAGGAAGGGATGATACTCAAGGGGTGAAATTATGAGGTGAGAGAGGAAAGTGGCAAGAGGAGATGGGGAGAGACAGGGTAGGGTAAACTATCTTATGTAGAAGAAGCAAGGGGAAGTGGTTATAAGGGGGGGAGAATAGGAAGGCAAAAAGGCAAAACCACATTCTCATTGAATTTGGTTCAGGGAGAGAATGACATACATACTAAATGGGATATCTCAACCTGCAGCAGAATAGGGGGAAGGGGGATGAGAGGAGGGAAGATGGATGGGAGGGCATCCTTGGGGGGAGGGGTGGTTGGAAGTACCCACTATAGAAGAAGGACAGGATCATGTAGGGAATGGACCAGGTGGGGGCTTGGATTGGTGGGAGGGAATTATAAGCAGCCTTGTACAATATATCTACTATGGTAATGTTTTGCATAGCTATACATGCACAACATATACTAAATTCCTTATCTTCCCAGAGGGAATGTGTGACAAGGGAGGAAGGGAATGGATCTGAAATTCAAGGTATGAAAATTAAATGTTTCAAATGTATATAAATTCTATTATTAATACTCTTTTGCTTGTAATTGGGAGATAAGATGTCCAGGCATTGGGGCACAGAGATTCACCTCACTCTAATGGAAAAGTCGAAGGGGGTATGGGAAGAGATATGGGAGAGAGCAGATTGGAGGAAGCGATATCTTGTGGGACTGCTATTCTGGGAGAGTGGGAGGGGAAAAAAGGGGGGAAAATTTTAACTCAAAATCTGGCAGAACTGAATGATGTAAAACAGAAGTTAGTAAAGCATTTGTTTAATAAGAAAAGAAAAGAAAAACAAGCACAATCACAGTTAATATTTCCCTATTTTATAAATTAGAAAACATATAGTAGTTTGGAATATTCTGCTGTTTACAATTATTGATGAGAGAACTGGAAATTGGTTTTAAAATATAGCTTCTTGTACCATAAATTTTTTAAAAAGATTCAAGTAATTAAAAGTGTTTTTTAATGATAATTTTTAATGAAACTGAGTTCCATCATCTCACCCATATAGACTAAAAGTTTTGTCATCACTCACAAACCTTGTCCCACTCAGAATAACCCAGAAATTTTGTCCTGACCTATTTCCAACCCTGGCTGCTTCATTATTCTTTAGGCAGATTGGTTATTCCACCACTCTGCAACTCCCAACTGATCATTATACCGGTGTTGTATGGAGTTGAAATGATTTGTCATTGAAATGATCTGTCATTCCTGGCTTCTACTAGTACAGCACCATGCTTGACAGTTACATAATTTTTTTTTTTTTTATTAATTGGATGAAAATGGGTGAAAGTATGTTCTATTGCTATGACTAGGGGAGAATTCTTAATGAAAAAAGTGATAAAAATCTCCAAAAAACAGGCAATTTTTATGTCACAAAACTGAAGAGCATTCACATAAACAAAATCAATAACAATAAAAATTAAAACCTTTGACTGCAAAATATTTTGCATCAAATATATCTGATAAAGGAAAGAAAGGAAATAACCATTTATTAAGCACATATTGTGTGCCAATAATTGTGCTAAGCATTTTAAAAATATTACCTCATTTGATTCTCACAACAAACCTGGGAGATACATACTATTTCTTTCTGCCTTCCTTTCAAAATTTCCTTATAAAGAAAAGCTCACTGGGTAAGGGAAGAGGACAGGGATATATTCAAAAGTGAATGTGAGGTGATGAACAAGAGGCACCAATGAAAACAAAAGAGAAAGAAAGGACACAAAATAAATTTATAAAAAGGGAGAGAGTGCGTGTACAACCAATTTTGATTATCATAAGCGAAGATTAAGAGGAAAATATCTATTAATATGTTCAGGTTTCAGCCACTGCTTTTATTTTCTTTTGCATAAACTATATCTCCCTCCTTCAAGCAAAGTAGAACATGGTTCAATAGCTACACAGTAAATATTAACTGATGATGATTATATAGAGATTGCATGCCCAGGGCAGCTGAAGAGAAATGAACACTTAAGCCCCAGTAAAAATGCTACCAACTTGTTTCAATTTTGCTTTAGTATTACATAACAAACACTTCATGAGAAAAAATGAATAATTTAAGCAGATATAAGGACACCTAGAAATTTTATTTATGAACCAGGAAGGTACTTTTATTATAGCTATGTTCTTATGACTCAGAACCAGATAACTTTTTCTTTATATTGCTTTGTGTAGATACAACTTATTATCTATCTAGGAAACACAAAGATTGGAAGACAAGGAAGATTAAATTCTTTATATCACTGTCTTTCTAAGGATATTGGATTTATTTCCCAGTCTCATTCTACATAAGGAAACACATTTCCTTTTCTTTTGTGACAACAATGAAGTTTTAGTTATCAAAAATGTCATTTTTCTGATATTACCTATAAATATTTTCTAACCACTTTAATGGACAGGAATATCTGTTCTAAAAGAACTATTAACATATAATAATTTGAACTTCGAAAATAGGGCATTAAAAATAGGTTATTTCACTGCAGAAGGAGATTCATGAAAAGACATGTAATCACATATATATAGGTATGTATGTGCATATGTGTACATATTTATACATGTACATATATATCACAATTCTATAATTTATAGACTTCTACATCTTAAACAATTGTGGGATGGGTGGCAGTTGTAACAAAAACACTGGTTTTGATTAAAATCATATCAATTTCATTTCTAATCTATCTAATTGATATCTGAGCCAATTAGGAACTCCAAACTTTTCCCATTAACTGTGCAAAATTAATAAAGTAAGTGTATCACTCGGCTATCATTTCCTCTCATGGAATCCTAAGAAGGTAATTATTTTCCATTCCTTTTTCAAACTCACTAAAAGATTTACCTGAGTTTAAATTCAGCCTCTGGCATTTACTAGCTGTGTGATATTGGTCAAGTCACTTAATCTCTATTTGATTCAGTTTCCTCATTTTTTAATTTTATTTTTCCCTCTCTTTTTATTTTTTAATTTACATCATTCACTTCCACAAGATTTTGAGTTACAAATTTTATCCCCATTTTCCCCTACCAACCACCTCAAAACAGCGATACCACTGAATAGCCCCTCCCCCAATCTGCTATCTCCCATATCTTCCCCCCAGGCCCCCTCCAACTTTCCAGTAGGGCATGGTGAATCTCTATGCAACAGTGCCTGTATATCTTCTTTGCCAGTTAAATATAAAATTATATATATATATATATATATATATATATATATATATGATTTTATTTTAAAACTTTGGATTCAAGATTCTTTCCTTTCCTCCATCATCACCCACCCTTACTGGGAAGATAAGCAATTCAATATAGGTTGTACATGTGTAGCTGTGCAAAACATTTCCATAGTGAATATATTGTAAAAGACTGACTATATTTCCCTCCATCCTATCCCACCCCCCACTTGTTCTATTCTCTACTTTGATCCTGTCCCTTTTCAAAAGTGGGTGCTTCCAACTTCCCTCCACCCAGACTGCCCTCCCTTCCATCATTCCCCCCCTCATCCCCTTCCCCCTTACTCTCCTGTAGGTGAGATACCTTATTTAGTGTGTATGCCATTCCCTCCCTAAACCAAATTCAATGAGAATAAGGTTGACTTATTCCCTTTTGCCTTCCTGTTCTTCCCCTCCATTGTAACAATTTTCCCTTGCCTCTTATGTATGAGATAATTTACCCAACTCTGTCTCTCCCCTTCTCCTCTCATATTCCTCTCTCATCTCTTAATTTCACCTTTTAAGTATCATCCCTTCTTGTTAAATTGGTCCTGTCCTATATCTATGCATACCTGTACACATATATACACACAATCATATATGCCCATATACCCTCCTAAATATATATATATATATATATATGTGTGTGTGTGTGTGTGTGTGTGTGTGTACATTTCTATTTCCTTCAACTATTCTCATACTGAGAAAAGTTTCATAAGTTACAGTTATCGTTTTTCCATGTAAGAATGTAAATAGTTCATCTTTGATATGTTCCTTATGATTTCTTTTCCTTGTTTACCTTCTCATGCTTCTCTTGTTTCTTGTATCTGAATGCCAAATTTTCTATTCAACTCTGATTTTTTTAAATATAGAATGCTTGAAAGTCCTCTATTCCATTGATCAGTTTCTTCATTTATAAAATGAGGATATTAATAAGTCTTATCTCCCTGAATTGTGAAGATAGAATGAAGTATGTTTTGTAAGACACTTTTTTTTAAAGCAATTGGGGTTAAGTAACTTGCTCAAGGTTACAGGGCTAGTCATTGTTTTTGCGTGGGCGCTCATTTTCTGAGGCCGGATCTGATCTCGGGTCATCCCAACTCCGAGGCCGGCGCTCTTACTCACTGCGCCACCTAGCCGCCCCTTTAGGGCAATTGGGGTTAAGTAACTTGCCCAAGGTTACACGGCTAGGTTTTTGTTTGTGTGGATTAAGTGTCGGAGGCTGGCTCCAAACTCAGGTCCTTCTGACTCCAGGGCCGGCGCTCTATTCACTGCGCCACCTAGCCGCCCTGTAAGACACTTTTAAAATCTTTCATTACTATAATTATTACAAATATTTACTATTATTATTATTATTATTATTATACTTTATGACATCCTAATTCCTGCTGTGTTCCTCTATTCTGTAATAGAATCTATGTTAATTTATCTCTTACAATCAATTTCACATTTGTTTCCAATTTACAGTGAAGGTTTTTGTAGTTGCTATTTTTGTCATGGCTGCGAAGAAAATCTTTGCATGAAAACTTCTTTTGTTAATGTAGACAAGCAACTCATTGGGAGCTTAGGGAATTGTCTTGTCTATATTGACTCAGCAGCTCTGTGTCAGAGGCAGGTCTTGATCTAAGTTTTCTTGACTCTAATGCCAGTCCTTTCTCCAGTAAGCCATGATGCCTCTAAACTGGTTTTAGCTGTTTCCAAATTCTTCATGAGAAGCAATAATTTCTGATGAAATTCCTTGGGTGCAGTTATCCAGAAATGTATTTCATTATTAGCCATAAAATAATTATCAGTGCTGTCCTCTGGGCTACAAGCCCGAACCAGAAGATCGCTTTATATAAATAAAATTTCTGTCACATTCTTCAATAAAAGAGACAAAGGTTATGAAGAGAGTGGTAATGAAAACTAAGCCCTCAGCTATGTTGCAAATTAATCCTTCCCTAAATCTACAGTACTTGTAATATATTTCCATATTAGCTAATTAATTTTTGAGATGAAGCATTCTTTTAAAGGACTAAAGGATAATATGTTCTTTGGATTGATTATAAAATGAGCAAAATTGTTTAGGGAAAGCCAGGAATGTCAAGCTTTCAGCAAGCTTTACTCACCTTCACATTAAAAAGATGGGATAGATAGATAGATAGATGATAGATAGATAGATAGATAGATAGATAGATAGATAGATAGATAGAAAAACAGACAGATAGATAGCTAAAAGGTAAGACATTGATTTTCAATTAATTCTATTTTTGGCATTAAAAACAATATCAGGAAATTTTCCACTTTAATACAGTCCATTAATATATCCTCTTACTTTTTTATAACTTACTTATCTCAGGAGATCATGAAGATTCACATTTAAAATAATACATAGTAAATCTTCCTTACCTTTCCCCCCCTAAAAAGTAAAAAAAAAAAAGGAAGGATGAAGTTGTGTTACTTTATCCTTAGAGAGATGTAGCTTTGCAAAGCAGAATCAAATTTCTCTCTTCATTTTATATGTTGTGACATTATTACTAGCATGGTGAACATAATGCAACATACCCTTTTCCTTAGATTGCAAGTGAGAGTGAGGTTCCTTGAGAAAGAGTTTGCAAAAGCTGTGTAGAAGTCCAGGACTTTGAGCAAGGCTTCCCGCTTGATGATGTGTAAGTCACAGTATGTCAGTGCCCGGACATTGGCACAAGCATGGGCAAGGGTGGTTTCCTTCCAGAAGATATCTCCAAACACATCACCTTTCCCTGGAGAACATCATAAAATATTTATTAAAGTAGTTCATCAAATAAAATTTAAAGGTTGAAAGCATGTTATATTTAGGCATACATCTTTAGACTAAGCACAAAACCAATAAGAATCATCAATATTTGGCAAGAAAATCCAAAGATAACTAAAAGAAATACTTGTTTAACCAGATAATCAACACCCTTATCAACTTAAACATTTTCCAACCTACCAAGAGCATTTAAATTCTGCCCAAGGCAATGTTGTTGTGTAATAAATAGAGTGCTGCCCTCAGAGTCAAGGCATATATATTCTTTAATATTTATATTAAAAAATCACCAGATATTTTTAAATTACATTTTTCTGACAAATCTGTTGATCTCTATGTATTCATTCTTTTCCAGGATTCTTTTCAATTTATTCCATTATTGTTCTGATTTTATCCAGAAGTGGAGAATATTAAAGGCATCAATGGTCATTATTTTATTAACAGCATTTTATTCGAAAATTTGCTTACTGTTCCCTAAGAATTGAGACATTTTCTTCATTTGGTGTATATGTTTAATAATTATATATATATATATATATATATATATATATACTTATATATATATATATATATGTTATTTTTTTTTCATTGACCATAGTGCTTTTGAAAATGTAATGTAGTTTCTCTGATTCTTTTTTTCAGTTTTTGTTTTGTTTTGTTGACCTGTGATTTCACTGATGTAAGCATATAAATGATTACTTTTTCCTTTATCATATATTATGGTTTTATCATTGCCTGAGGAATACATTTTATTCCAGGCTATCATTTTCACTCTGTAAATATCTGTTTATTTTAAAAGTATTGTTTGTGTGCAACTAACATTTTTCCATTTATCTTTTTATCTGAGGCATTTTGTCAGTTTACATTTAGAGTTATAATGGATTTCTTTGTGTTTTCTTTCATAGGTTCATTTTATATTGTTCCTTTTCTTCTTACATTAAGGTAGCCCTAAGTTTCTAAGGTTTTTTTGTTTGTTTGTTTTGTTGTTGTTGTTGTTGTTGTTGTTGTTGTATACACTAAGATGATAAGGGTCTTCTCCTATTATCCCCATCTCCTACGTGGCCCACCCACCATTTCTCCTTATATTACTCAAATCTAAGTCTAAGGTCCTTGAGTTTATTTTTATTGTAAGAATCCAGAATTTAATCTCATATTCATGGGCATATCTATTCCTTACACATTCTTTTTTCCTGTTCTCTATGACTCGCATATCTGGTGAGGCTTCTGGTGGATAATAACTTTGTTCTTTCTTTGTTCTGACCATTTCTTTCCACTAAACAAATATTTGCATATACCAAGAAAAAAAAGAAGAAATATGAAAACATTTATATTTTTTTCTTAGTCATATATTTTTCTCATACTATTTTTTTGTTCATTTCACAAGGTCACACTACCCTAGTACCAGGTAATTTGTAATAAATTATTGGAATCCTGCAACATTCCCTATCAAGGAATTGTCATCAAATAAATGTATAAATTGTTTGTGGCTTCCCAGATAATGACATATTAAAAGATTTTGTATCTTTGGACTCAAACTATATATTGACTGGGCCTATTTCTCCAGTTAGGGTAATCATTTGGCAATAGCAATATAAACCCATTAAGTTCAGGTATTTTTCTTTGTCTTCAACGGTTAGTACTGTGTCTTGCACATAGCAAAAGATGAAATAAAGTTTAGTGAATTTAATTGAACAAAGTTATGTGTGAGGTATGGTGGTGAGTTCAGGTAGGAAGAGATGACTCGATTCAAACATTAAATAAATAAGAATTCAGTTTGCAGAAGAGGGGTAAATGTAAAGAGTTATATAACGTCACATAATATTAAACATATTTATTGATTCGTGAACACTCAATATTAAATTAATAAAATAAGCATATAATTATGCAATAAACATAATCTCCCATCACTTTTAATAATAAATTTATAAACTACAGAGGCATTTTCTTTTTTTTTAATTGACTTATTATTTTAGTTTCAAGATTCAATTCCACAGTTCCTTTAATTTCAAATTTCCTTTGCCTCCCTCCCCCCACCCCCCACAACAGCATATAGTCCAGTATAGGATCTGCAAATACATTCATATTAGACATTAGTCCAATTACAAAGGCGGGATGGAAAATGGTAAAGAAGAAATAAAACCAAACAATGAGAAGAAAAAGATCAGTTAGTTGGCTTCCATCAGGATTCAGGCTCAGTTCTTTCTAGTTATATCTCTGGATGCCGCATTTCTCTCCTTCATGAGTCTTTTGGGATTGACCCATATCACTGCATTGCTGAAAAGAGTCCAGTCCATCACAGTTGGTCATCACACATATGTTGTGTCTGTGACTGTATAAAAATTTCTTCTGATTCTACTCTTCTCACTAAGCATCAGTTTGTAGAAGCCTCTCCAGGTAAATTTGAAATCCGTCTCCTCCTTGTTTCTTAGAGTACAATAATATTCCATTACATTCTTATACCACAGCTTGTTTAGCCATTCCCCAATTGATGGGTACCCCTTTAATTTCCAATTCTTTACAACCATGAAAAGAGCTGCTACAAATATTTTTGTACATTTGGGTCTTCCTCCCACTTCTATGATTTCTTTGGGATGTAACCTTAGAAGTGGTATTGCTGGGTCAAAGGGTATGAAGTTATTTATAGTCCTTTGGGCGTAATTCCAGATTGCTCTCCAGAATGGTTGGATAAGTTCACAACTCCACCAGCAATGCATTACTACAGAGGCATTTTCAACATTACCTTTATATATTTAAGCATGCAAGGAAAATATAGTTGGAGTAACTGGAGTACAGGGAATGTAACTGGAGTACACAGGAGTACATGAAATAGTTTACTAGCTCTCTTGCAGCATTGGCAATTGCATCCTTATTATGATTTTGAATGAGGGCAATCAATAACAGGAAGAAAAAGGAATGTAGGAATTTCCTTTATTGTTGTTCAATTCTTTTGTTATTGTTCAGTGATTTTTCAATTATCTCTTTTTATTTATTTAACACTTTATTTTCCCCAATTACATGTAAAAATAATTTTAACATTCATTTTGAAAATTCTGAGTTCCATATTCTCTTCCTTCCTCTAGCCACCCTCTCATTGACAAGGCAATCAATTTGCCATAGGTTATACATGTGTATACATGTGTTTATACATGTAACCATGAAAACCTATGACTTTAGGCATGTCATAAAAGAAAACAAACTCTTTATGACTTCCTTTGGCAAAGAAAACGGTATGCTTTGCCATTTCCTTCTCTACCTTATTTTATAGATGAGGAACTAAGGCAAAGAGGAGTAAGTGACTTGCTTAGGATCATACAGCTAGTAAGTGTCTGATGAGCCTTCCTGACTCCAAGACTAATATTCTATCTACTGTGCCACATAGATGCCCAATTGAATCTAACTGAATACCTCTGCTTCACAGGTGGCCGAGGGAGCTAGCATCAGTTTTTTGAGTGCATATGATCACCTGAGGGCTTCTGGGGTGCTTGCTGGATATAGCCATGGACCTGGCTAACAAAAAAAAAAGATGGGGGGCGGAGCCAAGATGGCGGAGTGGAAACACCTCCTCCAAGCCTCTCTGCCCCCAGACTCCCCACAAACTATGTAAAAAAGGACTCTGAACAACTTCTGGAGCCCCAGCACCCACAGAACGACACAGAGAAGCTAACCTCCCGCTGAGGACAGCCCAGCAGCCCTGCAGGAAGGACCAGCGCAGCGGTCTGGGAGCCGGCAGCACGCAGAGCGCAGAGTGCAGAGCGCAGGAGCCAAGCCGAGCCCAGGTCCCCATGAGCCGTGGTTTTAGCCCCAGGGCGGCAGGGCCAGCAGCCAGCTGGAGGAACCCCAGAACACCAGGAGCTGTGGGGACTCCAGAATTATCAACATAGACAAGCCTAGGACAAAGTAAGAGGTTAGTGTCCTATGGACTTTGGGACCTATATTTGGGGAATGCGTCAGCTCCTTCCCCTGGGGGCTAGAAGGCACTGAGGAGACATGCCATTTTGTAGTTTTCAGAGGCAGCTCGGGCTCCCAGCCTACAAATCGTGGGGAGATCCAGCGATCAGTCTTGGGGGGTAATCACTCTTGCTATAACCTCCCTGGATCTGGATTGTGATCTAGGGTGGAAGTTGTGGGTGGGTTTACAGCTTGCCAGAAACGGAAGTTGCCCCCCACACGTTCGGGACGAAAATTCCTCTATCTGGCCTTAAAGCCATAGTGTGGCAACAAGCCCAAAAGTCAAGTAATTAAGTGGCAACATGCCAAGGCAAAGGAAACAGAAAAATGCAACCCTAGACTCCTATTTTGGGGGCATAGAGCGGGAAAAGGACTGTGAGGTCAGAAGTCCTGCTCCAAAAGCCCCAGGGGAAAACATGAGCAGGTTGCAGGCCATAGAGGACCTTAAGAAGGACTTTAAAAATCAAATAAGAGAAGTGGAGGAAAAATTGGAAAGAGAAATGAGAAGGATGCAGGAAAAGTATGAAATGAGGGTCAACAGCCTGACTGAGGAAAACAACACCTTAAAAAATAGACTAACTCAAATGGCAAAGGAGGCCCAAAAGGGCAATGAGGAGAAGAATGCCTTAAAAAGTCGAATTTGCCAGATGGAAAAAGAATCTCAAAAGTTCACTGAGGAGATTCATTCCTTCAGAGTTAGACTGGAGCAAATGGAAGCTAATGACTTTATGAGAAATCAAGATGCTGTTAAGCAGATCCAAACAAATGAAATAATAGAAGGCAATGTGAAATATCTCATGGGAAAAACCACTGACCTGGAAAATAGATCCAGGAGAGACAATTTAAAAATTATTGGACTACCTGAAAGCCATGATCAAAGAAAGAACCTAGAAATCACCCTTCAAGAAATTCTCAAGGAAAATTGCCCTGATGTTTTAGATCCAGAGGGCAAAATAGAGGTTGAAAGAATCCACAGATCACCTCCTGAAAAAGATCCCAAAAAGAAAACTCCCAGGAATATTATAGCCAGGTTCCAGAATCCCCAGATCAAGGAGAAAATACTACAAGCAGCCAGGAAGAAACAATTTCAATATTGTGGAAACACAATCAGAATAGCCCAGGACCTGGCAGCTTCTACACTGAGGGATCGAAGGGCATGGAATATGATATTCCAGAGGGCAAAAGAACTGGGAATGAACCCAAGGGTCACCTACCCAGCAAAACTGAGTATTTTGTTTCAGGGAAAATATGGTCATTCAGTGGAATAGAGGACTTTCAAGCATTCTTGAAGAAAAAACCAGAGTTGAATAGAAAATTTGACATCCAGACGCAAGAAGTAAGAGATGCCTGAGAAGGTAATCAGGGAAAAGAAATCAAAAGGAACTTATCAAAGTTGAACTATTAATTCCTATATGGAAAAGTAATATCTGTGACTGATGATATCTTTCTCATTATGAAAATAATGGAAGAAGGGGGTGTGGTCATATGAATACATAGGTGAATGTGTGTGTATATGGTTACAGTTATATATGGATAGAGGGCATAGGTTGAATTTGTTGGGAAGGGAGAATACTCAAGGGATGAAATTATGAGGTGAGAGAGGAAAGTGGCAAGAGGAGATGGGGAGAGACATGGTAGGGTAAACTATCTCATGTAGGGGAAGTGGGTGCAAAGGAGGGGGAGAATAAGGAAGGCTAAAAAGGCAAAACCACATTCACATTGAATTTGGTTCAGGGAGAAAATGACATACATACTAAATGGGATATCTCAACCTGCAGCAGGATAGGGGGAAGGGGGATGAGAGGAGGGATGATGGATGGGAGGGCATCCTTGGGGTGAGGGGAGGTTGGAAGTACCCACTATAGAAGAGGGACAGGATCATGTAGGGAATGGACCAGGTGGGGGGTGGGATGAGTGGGAGGGAATTATAAGCAGCCTTGTACAATATATCTACCATGATAATGTTTTGCATAGCTAGACATGTTCAACATATACTGAATTACTTATCTCCCAAGAAGGAATGGGTGACAAGGGAGGAAGGAAATGGATCTGAAATTTGAGGTCGCAACATTAGATGTTTCAAATATATATATAAATACTATTATTAATACTCTTTTGCCTATAATTGGGAGATAAGATGTGCAGGCATTGGTACACAAAGATTCATCTTCCTCTAATGGAAAAGTCGATGGGGGTATGAGAGAAGGTATGGGAGAGAGCAGATTGGAGGAAGCAATATCTTGTGGGACTGTATTCTGGGAGGTTGGGTAGGGGAATAATGGGGGGAAAATGATTGTAACTCAAAATCTGGCGGAAATGAATGATGTAAAACAGAAATTAATAAAATATTTGTTTAAAAAAAAGATGAAAATGTTTTGAGATGTGTTAGAAATGTGACCCTCTTGGGAGGGGCGATCATTGATAACAGTCCCTTTGAGAAAGAAGTAGTACTAGCAGCTTAAAGTAGCTCAGACAGCACAATTCAATAGGAAAGAAGCAGAGGGGCAGATAACAAGAATGCTTCTAAGCAGTAGCAGTAATTAAAAAATTTAGGAGAAAGAAAGGAATAGTAACCATGACATAAACAAAGCTACTTATAGGGAGAAAAATATGTTTTAAGTAGGGACACAACTCTAGGAGGTAATCTAATGCTCTGTTTAAGCATGGAAATTCACAGGAAATGGTCACTCTTTGTATATGATAGTTTTCCCTCCTTATTTATTTTGATCATTTGATCCAACTAAAAATTTTCATATTCTTGTCTATTGACAGAGAGTACACTGGGCAGAGGACTGGGGAGTAATTTTATAACTATGATTATCTAAGAGACACAGGTTGGTATAATAGGTGGAAAGAGGCCTTCAGAGTCTCAAAGGTCAAGAAACATTTTAACACATATTGGCTACATAGCCGTAGGGAAGTCACTAAACTATTTAATTTCCTAGTCAACTAAGGTTATGAAACACAATAGTTGACTCTCTGTCAAAAGTTGTGTACAGAGCAAGGAACGAGTTCCAAAACTTTTGATGTGTCTCTGAGGCCAAGATTAAAGTGGGGACTGTTTTAAAACTCAGTCATGCACATTAGCCTTCAGTGGAATAATTAGCCCAATGCTCAAGACTAAGGGTGAGCAAGGAGGTTAGTCTCTCTGAACCTGCAGCACTTCCCAAAAGAGTAAGAGTGACTGAATCTGACAACAATCTACTGAAATTAAAGCACACATAATCCAATATGCCAATTTTAGGTAAAGAATTTGCAGAACTCTGACTAGGGGAGCAGTGAATCTCTCCCTGGATCATACCACTTCAAAAATACCAAAAACATGCAGGCACCCTGGTTGAACTATGAAAATATCAGAAAAGCAAAATAAGACATAAACTCTGGCCAGACATCACTTTTAGAAGTAGCCAGAATCCAAAACTAAAATAAAGTCCAAATAAATAGGCTAGAAGAATGAACAAACAAAAAATGAATGCAACCATAAAGATCTACTAGGGTGACAGGGAAGCCCCAGACACAAAAACAGATGACAACAATGATTTGAAAACATCACAGAAAAGGTTCAAATAAACATGAAGATTAGACAGAAGACCAATAATAATTCTTTTTTTTTTTTTTTGGTCTTCATTAATTTGTTCGTTTATTTTCAGTTTACAAGATTCAGTTCCACAATTCCTTGAGTTTCAAACTTTTTCAAATTCTCCTTCCCTCCCCCCCTACAGAATCTGCAAATACTTTCACATTGGACATTAATCAGGTTATAAATAAAGATTGTAACTGATGGAATGAACAAAGGAAAAGAGGAAACAAAACAAACAAGAAAAAAAGAGAGCAGATACTCTGCTTCAAACTGTGTTCAAACTCTGTTATTTCTAGTTCTTTCTCCGAATGTAAACAACTCTCTCCATCTTTTGGAGTCTTTTGGAGTTTTCTTATAACCCTGAATTGCTGAGAAGAGACCAGTCTATCAAAGTTGGTTGTCACACATACATTGTGTCTGTAATTATGTACAGATTTTTCCTGGTTCTGCTTTTTTCACTCAGCATCAGTTTTTATAAGCCTCTCCAAGTAAATATGAAGTCTATCAGCTCCTCATTTCTTATAGGACAATAGTATTCCACTACATGCATATACCACAACATGTTTAGCCATTCCCCAATTGATGGGCATCCCCTTAATTCCCAATTCTATGACACCACATAAAGGGCTGCTATAAATATTTTTGTACATATGGGTCTTCCTCTCACTTCTATGAGCTCTTTGGGATACAACCCTAAAAGTGGTATTGTTGGGTCAAAGGGTATGAAATTATTTACAGCCCTTTGGGCATAGTTGCATATTGCTCTCCAGAAAGGATCAGTTCATAACTCCAGCAGCAGTGCATTAGTGTTCCAATTTTTACACATCCTCTCCAGCATTTGTCATTTTCCTCTTTTGTCATCTTAGCCAATCTGACCAGTGAGATGTGGTACCTCAGAGTTGTTTTAATTTGCATTTCTCTAATCAATAGTGATTTAGAACACTTTTTCATATGCTTATAGATATCTTTAATTTCTTCCTCTTAAAATTGTTATTTTGTACTAAATATTAGTAGTAGAGAAAAAATGAAAAATGAGGGAAAGAAATAAGAGTTAACTAAGAAAGTTATTAAACGGGAATTAATAACTTGGTAGAATAAGTATAAAACATAAGCAAAGAAAACAACTCCAAAAAATTAGAACTGTTCAAATGGAAGCTAATTCCATTCTAACACCACAAAATATCATGAAACAATAAAAACAGTAACAATACAGATTTTTTTTAAATGTGAAATATCAAATAGGAAAGGCAATTGACCTAGAAAGTATATTTTATATTAAAGATGTAATTTAAGAATCATTGGACTACTTGAAAGACACACATACAGAGGCTAAAATAATATTTCAAAAATTATAAAGGAAAACTGCTTAGACATCTTAGAACCAGAGGGCAAAGTAGAAATTAAAAGAATCCATACGTCACCTCCTGAGAGAAATTCCAAATTTAAAACACTCTGGATTTTGAAAGCCAAAATCAGAAATGCTTAGGTCAAGGAGAAAATGCTTCAAACACCCAGAAGGAATGAATTCAAGTACTGTAGAATTACTATTAGGATCACTCAAGATTTAGCAGCTACCACTTTAGAAGAATAGGGAATTTGGACCATGAGGCAAAGGAGCTCGATCAACCAAGAATAACCTACCCAGCAAACTGAGTATAATCCATACAGGAAATAAAAAGACATCCAATGAAATTGAGATTTTTTTTTAATATTTCTTATGGAAAAAAGACAAAAGCCAAATACACAATATTCAAACCCAATACATAAGAGAAGCATTAAAAAAAGGTAAACTTGAGAAAGACATTGTAAGGGGATAAATAAGGATAAACTATTAACATTATTATATGGGTAGAGAATAACATGTAAATCCCCAGAACTTCATCATCACTAGGGGTATTGGAGTCTAATTATGCAGAGGACTGGTTGTTGAAATTATATTGAAAATAATTGCAAAGACAGATAGAAGTATGGGAAATAGACATGTTCTATGAGAGAGGGTAAGAACGAAAAAAATGAGAAAAATTATTTCACATAAATGGGACACATAAAGAATATGTTTTTAAAATGGAAGGAGCAGAGGGGGATAATAATCAAAACTTGAAGCTCACCCTCACATGAACTAATTCAAGAAGGGAAAAATACAATATAAAAGCAATTGGGTGAGGAAATTAATCTTTCCCAGCAGGAAAGTAAAAAGGAAAGGCATTAAAAGAAAGGGATTATTATAAGGGAATAGGATATAGAGAAATAATTTCCAATCATAACTTTGAGTATGAATTGCATGAACTCATCCACAAAAAATAATAAGACAGTAGAACGAACTAGAAGAGAGAATCCAAAAATACAATGTTTATAAGACACACACCTGAAGCAGAAAAAAGCACATAGAGTTAAAAGTCTGGAACAGAATTTACTATGCTTCAGCTAAAATTAGGGGAAAAAAAGGCACGGGCAGCAATTATGATCTCTAAAAAAATAAAATAAATAAATAAACCTTGCTAAAAAGAAATGATTGGGGAAAATATATTTTGCTGAAAGGTAGCATAGAAATGAATTAATACAGGTATTTAACATATATTCACCAAATGGCATGGTATCTCAGTTCTTAGAGGAAATGTTATATTAAATGAGTTTTAGGAAGAAATAGACAGTAAAGTGTACTAGGAAACAAATTCAACTTACTCTGCGTGGACCTAGATAAAATTAAACATCAAATTTCAAAAAAAAAAATAAAGAAATGAGAGTAGAATTTTAGAAAATTTACATACTATAACCCTCAGAGAACAATGAATAATGATAAAAAGGAGTACACCTCAGGTATGCATGCATGACACCTCCACAAAAGTTACCATATATCAGAGTATTGGAAACCTCACAATGCAGAAAAGGAGAAATATTTAGTGTATCCTTTTCCAACTATGATGCAATAAAATTATGTTCAACAAGGAAGCATAGATTAAAAATTAGTTGGAAAATAAATAATCTAGTTCAAAAATGGGTGAGTCAAAGTGTAAATCATAAAAACAACACATAATTTCATTAGAGATGACAATGAAACAAAAAAAAATTAATGATATAACGTAGTATAACAAAGCAATACTTGAGGAAATTCCATATCATTCAATATTTATATAAATGAAAGAGAGAAAGAGCAAATCAAGGAAGTGGGCATGACACTAAAAGAAATAGAAAAATAATAAATTAAAAATCCTTGAAAAAACAACAAATTAGAAGTCTTAAAAAAGAGAGAGGTTTGCAAAACTGAAAGTAAAAACCAACAACTATTGAACTAATTGGTAAAACGTGAAGATGGTCAAAAAAATAAAACAAGAAAATAGATAAACCATGGGGCAATTTGATTTTTTAAAAAGAAGAAAACTAAATTACCAATATCAAAATTAAAAATATGTTTAATTGAGATAAATCAATTAAGAAGAAATAAGAACAATTATTAAGAATAATTTGTCTACATATATGACAATAAAATTGACAGTATAAATTAAATGAAAGAATATTTACCAAAATATATATTGACCAGATTAACAGTGGGCAAAAAATAGGTTGCTTAACTCTAGTTTAGGAAAAAATGTACAAGTCATGAATAAACTCCCTATGGAAGAGAAAAAATAATACAAGATCAGATGGATTTATAAGGGAATTTATCAAACATTTTAAGAATAATTACTTTCAACACTACATAAAATATTATTTAAAATAGGTATAGGAGTCCTACTAAATTCCATCTATGCCACAAATATGGTCTTGTTACCTAAATCAAGGAGATTCAACATGGAGAAAGAAAATTATAGAACTATTTCCCTAATGAATATTCAGACACAGTTTTTAGACAAAATATTATCCAGGAGATTGCAACAATATATTGAAAAGAAAATGCAGTATAACCAAACTGGATTTACATTAGGAATGCAGGATTGTTAGAATATGAAGAAAACTGTAAGCATAATTTACTCCAGCCATAACAAGAACAAAAAACAATGAAAATCATATATTATTTCAAAAGATGAGGGGACCAAAGCTTTTAACAGAATGCAAAACATATTCCTTTTAAAATGAATTTAGAAAGAACAGGAACAAACAGAACTCTCCTCAAAATTAAAAGTAGTAGGGGGCCAAGCCAAGATGGCGGAGTAGAAACAGAACATACAAACCACTCTCCCCCCAGATCAACTCCAAACTATGTAAAAGGGGACTTTGAACAACTTCTGGAGCCCCAGCACTCACAGAATGACACAGAGAAGCTAATGTCGCATGGAGGACAGCCCAGCAGCCCTGCAGGAAGGACCAGCACAGCACACAGGGAGCCAGCAGCACAGCTTGCAGAGAGTTGAGCCAAGGTCCCCGTGAGCTGAGCTTTTGGCCCCAGGGCGGCCTAGGCCAGCAGCCATCTGGAGGGACCCCAGCTGTGGTGAGTACAGAATTATCAACACAGACATGCCTTGGACAAAGTGACAGGTTAGTGCCCCATGGACTCTGGGACCAGTATTTGGGTAATGCATCAGTTTCCTCCCCTGGGGACTAGAAACCACTGAGAAGACATGCCATTTTGCAATTTTCAGTGGTAGCTGCAGCTCCTGGCCTGAGAACTGTAGGGAGATCCAGCGATCAGTCCTAGGGGGTAATAGCTCTTGCTTTAACCTCCCTGGATCTGGATTGTGGTCTGGGGGGAGGTCGTAGCATGGGTATCCAGCTTGCCAGAAATGGAAGTTGTGAAGATCCCACACGTTTGGGACAGAAGTCCCCTGTCTGGTGTCAGAGTCCTACTGTGGCAACAAGCCCAAAAGTCAAGTAATTAAGTGGCAACATGCCAATGCAATGGAAACAAAACAAACAGAAAAATGAAACTTAGGCTCCTATTTTGGGGGCAAAGAGGATCGAAGCATGGAACAGTCAGAGGACAGTGAGATCAGAAATCCTGCTCCAAAAGCCCCAAAGGAAAATATGAGTGGGTTACAGGCCATAGAGGACCTTAAAAAAAGGACTGTAACAATCAAATAAGAGAACTGGAGGAAAAATTGGGAAGAGAAATGAGAAGGATGCAGGAAAAGTATGAAATAAGGGTCAACAGCCTGACTGAGGAAAGCATCACATTAAAAAATAGACTAACACAAATGGCAAAGGAGGCCCAGAAGGGCAATGCCTTAAAAAGCCGAATTTGGCAGATGGAAAAAGAATCTCAAAAGCTCACTGAGGAGATTCATTCCTTCAGAGTTAGACTGGAGCAAATGGAAGCTAATGACTTTATGAGAAATCAAGATGCTGTTAAGCAGATCCAAACAAATGAAAGAATAGAAGGCAATGTGAAATGTCTCATGGGAAAAACCACTGACCTGGAAAATAGATCCAGAAGAGATAATTTAAAAATTATTGGACTACCTGAAAGCCATGATCAAAGAAAGAGCCTAGAAATCACCCTTCAAGAAATTCTCCAGGAAAATTGCCCTGATGATTTAGACCCAGAGGGCAAAATAGATGTTGAAAGAATCCACAAATCACCTCCTGAAAAAGATCCCAAAAAGAAAACTCCCAGAAACATTATAGCCAGGTTCCAGAATCCCCAGATCAAGGAGAAAATACTACAAGCATCCAGGAAGAAACAATTTCAATATTTTGGAAACACAATCAGAATAGCCCAGGACCTGGCAGCTTCTACACTGAGGGATTGAAGGGTATGGAATATGATATTCCAGAGGGCAAAAAAGCTGGGACTGAATCCGAGGGTCACCAGCAAAACTGAGTATTTTGTTTCAGGGGAAAATATGGTCATTCAGTGGAATAGAGGACTTTCAAGCATTCTTGAGGAAAAAACCAGAATTGAATAGAAAATTTGACATCCAGACACAAGAAGCAAGAGATGCCTGAGAAGTTAATCAGGGAAAAGAAATCAAAAGGAACTTATCAAAGTTGAACTATTTACATTCCTATATGGAAAAACAATAACAGTGACTTATGAAACCTTTCTCAGTATGAAAATAATGGAAGAAGGGTGTATGGCCATATGAAAACATATGTGAATGTGTGTATATATGTTTACAGTTATACATGGATAGAGGGCATAGGTTGAATTTGTTGGGAAGGAAGGATACTCAAGGGGTGAAATTATGGGGTGAAATTATGAGGTGAGAGAGGGAAGTGGCAAGAGGAGATGGGGAGAGACAGGGAAGGGTAAACTATCTCAAGTAGAAGAAACAAGGGGAAGTGGCAGCAGGGAAGGGGAAGAATAGGAAGGTAAAAAGGCAAAATCACATTCTCATTGAATTTGGTTCAGGGAGAGAATGACGTACATACTAAATGGGATATCTCAACCTGCAGCAGAATAGGGGGAAGGGGGATGAGAGGAGGGATGATGGATGGGAGGGCATTCTTTGGGGGAGGGGAGGTTGGAAGTACACACTATAGATGAGGGACAGGATCAAGTAGGGAATGGACCAGGTCAGGGGTGGGATGGGTGAGAGGGAATTATAAGCAGCCTTGTACAATATATCTACTATGGTTATGTTTTGCATAGCTAGACATATACAACATATACTGAAATACTTATGTTCCCAGAGGGAATGGGTGATAGGGGAGGAAGGGAATGGATATGAAATTCGAGGTCTTAAGATTAAATGTTTCAAATATATATAAATACTATTATTAATACTCTTTTGCATGTAAGTGGGAGATAAGATGTGCAGGCATTTGGGCACAGAGTTTCACCTTGCTCTAATGGAAAAGTTGAAGGGGGGTGTGGGAGAAGATATGGGAGAGAGCAGATTGGAGGAGGGTATATCCTGTGGGACTGCTATTCTGGGATGGTGGGTAGGCGAAAAATGGGGGAAAAATTGTAACTCAAAATCTGATGGAAATGAATTATGGAAAACAGAAGTTAATAAAGCATTTGTTTAAAAAATATCAAAAGTAGTATCTTTCTAAATCAGGGGCAAGCATGATCTCTAATGGGGATAAACTAGACACCTTCCCAATAAAATCAGGGTCAAAGCAAGTATGTTCTTTGTCATCATTAGAGCTCAGTATTGTATCAGACGTAATAGCTATAGCAATTAAGCAAGAAAGCAAAACTAAATGAATAAGCATAGTCATGGATGAAACAAACACTTTTTGCAGATATCATGGCTTACTTAGAGAACACTAGAAAGTCAAGTAAGAAACTAATCAATAACACTGACACTTCAAAAAAGTTACACAATAAATGAAACCACATAAATCATCAGCATTTCTGTATATTTCCAACAAAATCCAGCAGGAAGAGTAAAAAAGATGCCACCAATGAAGAGAAAATTAATACAATAATTAAGAACTATTTTGCCCAACTGTATGGCTATAAATTTGACAATCTTAGTGTAATGGATGAATATCAAAAACATATAGCCCAGATTGATAGAAACAAAGAAAATGCTTAAATAACCCCATCTCAGAAAAAATAAATTGAACAAGCTACCAATGAACTCCCTAGGAAAAAATCTCCAGGGCCAGATGGATTTATAAAAGAATTCTATCAAATATTTAAAGAACATTTAATTCCAATAACATATAGACTATTTGCAAAAATAGGCAAAGAAGGTGTCTTACTGAACTTTTTTTTTTATGGTACAAATACCATACTGATTCCTAAACTGGGAAGAGTCAAAATAGAGAAAAAAGATTATAGACCAGTTTCCCTAAGGAATATACATTCAAAAATTTTAAATAAAACATTAGCAAAAATATCACAGCATTTTATCATGTGAATATCACTATGACCATGTAGGATTTATACCAGGAATGCAGGGCTGTCTCAATATTAGGAAAATTATCAACATAATTAGTCATATCAATAACAAAAGTAAGAGAAACCATATGATTATCACAATAGCTGCAGAAAAAAAAGTTTTGAAAAAATACAACACCCATTCCTATTAAAAACCCTAGAGGGCATAGGAATAAATGAAGTCTTCCTTTAAAATAATAGCATCTACCTAAAACTATCAGCAAGCATTATATGTAATGGGGATAAGCTAGATACTTTTTTTCAAGAAGATTGGAGAGTGAAACAAGGATGTTCATTATCAACACTGCTATTCAATATGATACTAGAAATTGCTTTAGTATAAAAGCAAAAGAAATTGAAGGAATTAGAAAAAGCAAAAAAGAAACGGTTATCCCTCTCTGCAGATGATATGCTGATATACTTAGAGAACCAAGTAAAAAACCTGCATGAAATAATAAAGAACTTTACCAAAGTTTCAGGATATAAAATAAACCCATATAAATAATTGACATTTCTATGGGTCACTAAGAAAGCCCAACAGAGATAGAAAGAGAAATTCCATTTAAAGTTAATGTGGACAAAGTAGAAAAATTGGTAGTCTCCCTGCCAAAACAGATCAGTTGCTCATGGGTAGGCCAATATATATATATATATATAATTAATATATACTATAATATATAATATAATAATACAGCATAATATATAACATAATATATTATAATATATTTATTATATATAATATATAACATAATATATTATAATATATTAATATATATTTATTATATATAATATATAATTTCAATGACAATACTACCTAAATTATTTTACTTATTCAGTGTCATAGCAAACAAATGACTGAAAACTTATTTATACAGGTAGAAAAAAATAATAAAATTCATCTAGAAGAACAGAAGGTCCAGAATATCAAGGGACTTAATGAAAAGAAATGAAAAAGAAGGGGGATCAGAGGCTGCATGGGGTTGAAAGCTGGCCGCTCCTCCCTTTCCCCCTCCCAGACCATCAAAGGCAGCAGCTGGAGCAGCTGCAGCCCCCGCCCTCTCATGCCCACCTGCCCTCAGCTGCCATCCATCCGCTCCGGGGTCGCTCTCCCCCTTTTCTCCTTCCCCCTTTCCTTCTCCTCCCATCTGTGGGTGCCCCCTAGTTTTCTCTTCCGCACCTACTGTTCTTCCCCCCCGAACTTCCACCTTTCCCTTTCCCACCAGGTCCCCCTTTTCCCTTCACTCGCCTCAGCCCCGAAGTTTTTGGTTTCCACTCCCACCAGTGACCAAAGACTTGACCACTTTACAAAGTCCAAATCCCCAGAACACTGCTCCACATGGACACCAGTGTGATTGCAGGTGGATTAAATGCCACTCTCACGGCCCAGCTACTTATTCATGGAAAGGAAGTTGGAAGCATTGTTGGAAAGAAAGGAGAATAGGTCAAGAAGATGAATGAAGAGATTGGTGAGCGTATCAACATCTCAGAAGGAATTGTCTTGAGAGATAATTTCTCTGGCTGGACCCACCAACGCCATCTTTAAAGCTTTTGCAATAATTATTGACAAACCGGAAGAGGACATTAGCAACTCTATGACTAATAGTACAGCTGCCAGTAGACCCCCCCAGTCACCCTGAGGGTTGTGGTCCCGGCTAGCCAGTGTGGCTCTCACATTGGAAAAGGAGGATGCAAGGTCAAGGAAATAAGAGAGTACAGGGGCTCAGTTCCAGGTGGCAAGGGGATATGCTACCAAATTCAACTGAACAGGCCTTCACTATTGCTGGCATCCTGCAACCTATCATTGAGTGTGTCAAATAGATCTGCATGGTCATGTTGGAGACTCTCTACCAGTCTCCCCTGAAGGGCTTGACCATCCCATACTGGCCCAAGCCATCCAGCTCTCCAGTCATCTTGGCAGGTGGTCAGGCCTATACCATTCAAGGACAGTATGCCATTCCACAGCCAGATTTGACCAAGCTGCCAGTTGGCAATGCAACAGTCTCACTTTCCCATGGCATATGGCAACACCAAATTCAGTGGTTTGGATGCATCTGCTCAGACTACTTCTCATGAACTCACCATTCCAAATGATTTAATTGGCTGCATAATCTGGCATCAAAGTGCCAAAATCAATACGATTTGTCAGATGTCTTGGGCTCAGATCAAATTTGCCAATCCAGTGGAAGGATCTACTGATAGGCAGGTGACCCTCACTGATCTGTTGCCAGCATTAACCTAGCCCAGTATCTCATCAATGTCAGGCTTTCCTCAGAGACTGGTGGCATGGGGAGCAGCTAGAACAATGCAGACTCCCTTATAACCCCCTTCTGCTGTTTACCATCCATGATCCATCTGTGTAGTTTCTGAAAAGTCAGTAATTCCAGGTTTTAAATAGTTTGTAAATTTTCAGTTTCTACACAACTTTTATCATCCATTCCTGATTTCTTAAATTACAGCATTTTAATTCCTTTCTCTGTTCAGACAGTAACACTGAGAACCATATTTAGCTGTATAAGCTCATCCCTCTTTTTTTTTGTTTGTTTTTGTTTTTTGGTTTTGTGTTTGTTTAGGTTTTTTTTGGGGGGGTGTGCTCATGATTATTTTTTTCTGTTTTTGTCATTGAAATGGAAGAGTGGAATATCAGTACATTTCAGTTTAGTTCTGTAATGTCAGGAATTTTTCAAAAAAAATCAAAAGATGGACTGGAAAAAAAATGCAAAGGAAGATGGTCTGGCCTACCAGATATTAAATTGTATTATAAAGCAGCAATCATCAAACTACTTGTTTCTGACTAAGAAATAGAGTGGAAGATCAGAGAAGTAGGTTAAGTACACAAGACACAGTAGTGAAAGACTACAGTGATCTATTTGATAAACTCCAAAACCCCAGCTTCAGGGATGAGAACTCACTATTTTCAAAAACTGCTGAGAAAACGTAAAAAATAGTATTGCAGAAATAAGACATAGACCAACAGCATACACTGTATACCAAAATAAATTCAAAATGCCTACATAATTTAGATACAAAGACTGATACTGTAAGTAAACCGGGAGAGCAAAGAACAGCCTATGTGTTAGATTTATGGAAAATGGAGGAATTTGTGGCCAAACAAGAGATAGAGAACATTGTGAAATGCAAAATGGATAATTTTGATTACACTAAAATGAAGTTTTTGCTCAAATCAAGCCAATACCACCAAGATTAGGAGGGAAGTAGAAAACTTGGCAACAATTTTTACATTGAGTGTCCCTGACAAGGGCTTAATTTCTTTCTTTCTTTTTTTTTTTTAACATTTTTCCATAAAGCCTTTAATTCCATAGACACGACGGAACATTTTTTTACAGAGACACGTGGAAAACTTAGACATGATCGCAGTTTTGATAGTGCAGACAAACTAACCAGATAGGTAGCTGTACTATCAAAGCTGCCTTCATACCAACACTGTACCTTCTTAACAGTTGCCTAGGTAACAGGTAAGCTAACTGTGTTTAAGCTGATGAGTTTTGGATGCAACATGCTGCAGGGCTGTATGGAAGGGGTAATTAATACTCTTCTCCTTCCTCTTCACCCTCTCCTTCAACAGAATCCACACCAACCTCCTCATAATCCTTCTCCAGGGCAGCCATATCCTCCCATGCCTCAAAGAACTCTCCTTCCTCCATGCCCTCTCCCACATACCAATGCACAAAGGCACGCTTGGCATACATCAGATCAAATTTGTGGTCCAAGGCAAGTCCAGGCCTCAGTAATGGCTGTGGTATTGCTCAACATGCATACAAAAGGCTTAATTTCTAAAATATATAGAGAACTGAGTCAAATCTATAAGAATACATGTCATTCCTTGATCAACAATTGGTCAAAGGATATGAACAGTTTTTAGAAGAAGAAATTAAAGCTATCTATAATCATTTGAAATATGTTCTAAATCTCTATTGATTAGAGAAATGCAAATCATAACTCTCAGGTATCACATCACACCTATAAGATTGGCTAGCATGGCAAAACAGGAAAATGATAAATGTTGGAGAACTTGTGGGAAAATTGCAAAAAAATAATGCATTGTTGGTAAAGTTGTGAATAGACCCAATCATTCTAGAGAGCAATATGGAAGTATGCCCAAATGGCTATAAAAATGTGCACACCCTTTGACCCAGCACTACAACTTCAAGGGTTGTATCCCAAAAAAGATCATAAAATGGGAAAAGGACCCACATGTACAGAATTATTTATAGCAACTCTTTTGAGTTGGCTGAGAATTGGAAATGAAGGGATGCCCATAGATTGGTGAATGGTGGAGCAAATTGTGGCATATGAATGCAATGTAATAGTATTGTGCTATAAAAAAATGATGAGAGAGGAATTCAGAAAAACCTGAAAAGACTTATATGATGTTTAGTGAAATAAACAGGTAAAAGAGAACGCTGTATATGATAACAGCCACATTGTGTGAGGACTAACTTTTATAGACTTAGCTCTTCTAAGCAATGCTACGGTCTAAAACAACTCCAAAAGACTCATGATGGAAAATGCTATCCACATCCAGAGAAAGAATTGTGGAGTCTGACTGCAGCTCAAAGCATAATATTTGTTTACTTTTCGTGTGTTTCATTTTTTTTTCTTTCTCATGGTTCCTCCTCCCTTTTGTTCTAACTGCTCTATACAACATTACTAATTTGAAAAATATGTTTAATAAGAATGTATATGTAGATCCTTTATCAGATCGTATGCCATCTTGGGGATGGAGAGGGGAAGCAGGTGGAGAAATTTTAAAACTCAAAAGCTTGTGGAAATAAATGTTGGAAACTAAAATTAAATAAATTAATTTAAAAGAAAAAAGAGGGAGAAAGATAAATTTTATTTAAACTACTTACAGACAGTACAAAATATGTTGGATTGACCTGCCAAGAAACACAAGACTTATTTAAACACAATTACTAATTGCTCATGGTTAGGCCAAGACAACATAACAAAAATTGCAATAATAAGTTAATCCATTTATTTAGTGCCATACTAATAAAACTACCAAAAATGATATTAAAGAGCTAGAAAAATAATAAGAGAATTCATCTGTAGGCTCAAGATAAAGAATATTAAGGGGATTATTATTTTTAAATGGGAACTAAAAGGGCCTACTCATACCAGATATCAAACTATGCTACAAAGCTATAATCATAAAAAAAATTGATAATGGATAAGAAATGGAAAAGCTGATCAGTAGAACAGATTAAGTATTATAATATACAGAAAGAAATGAGCATAGTAACCTTGTGCTTGATAATCCAAAAATTCCAGTTATTGGGACAAATATTACTATTGATATGAAAGACTGTAAATCAGTCTGACAGAAACTAGACATAAAAAAATGTCTCACAACATCTACAAAGATTAGCCAAGGTAGATTGTGATTTAAGCATAAAATTTAATATCATAAGCAAATTAAAGCAGGAAAGAAATTTCCTGTCAAATATATGGATATGAGAAGAGATTATGATCAAGCAAGAGATAAAGAGGAGCACAAGAGTCAAAACAGATAATTTTCTTTATATGAATTAAAACGTTTTTGCCACCAAAACAATGTATATAAAATTAGAAGAAACAGAAAATATGAAAAATATTTGAAGCAAAATTCTCTGGTAAAGTCTTCATTTCTAAATTATATAAAGAACTGAGCCAAACATAAAAACAAAAAGGCTATTATTTAATTTATAAAGGACCAGGGCTAATTAATAAGAAATTTTTGGAGGAAATTATCAAGTTAACAATAGTCAAATAAAAATGTTCTGGTCAAGATGGGGAGTAAAGGCAGGGATGTATTTGTGCTCTCCTCTAAACCCATCGAATCCTTTTAAATTATGACTCTAAACAAATTCTAGAGTAACAGAAACCACAAAAAGGTGGAACGAATCCATTTTCTTAGAAGGTCAGCAGGAAATATCTATTGTATCAGGGTGAGAGAGAAATGTGGTCCATGCAAATCATTCCAGCACAGACCCAGCCGCAGCAAACCAGAAGGTGGACACAGGGTGTCTGAATCAGTGGCAGCAGTGGCAGTTTCCAGATCTCACAGTGTGCAGATGGTAAGTGGATCAGACAATGAGTCAGAAAATTTACATGGGTTCCTTTGCTGGCACAAGAGTCAGAACTGCTGTATTGCCTATAGCTGGATCTGGGTCATAGTCCTACACCTTAGTCCCAGTTTGAAGAGGAAGATTACCACAACAGATCTTGGCACTACATGGGAGCAGTGACCCTAGTTCCAAGGTGGAAAAGAATACTTATGGTGCCACACAAATGAGTCCAAAATATAAGAGAAGAGTAAACACACCTCACCCTAGAGTATATTACCCTGGAGGAGCCAAAAGTGTATAGGTCCCCAGAATTACCTTTAAAAACAGTAACACATGGGGCAGAGCCAAGATGGTTGAGTAGAAACAGCATTTCCAATGTGCTCTGCCCCACACAAATTTCAAACAATGTGAAAGCGGACTCCAAACAACTTCTGAAGCCACAGCACCCACAGAACTGCACAGAGAAGCTAACCTCCCACGGAGGACAGCCCAGCAGGCCCGAAGGGAGCCACCAGCGCAGCGCTCTGAGAGCAGGCAGCACAGCGGGATGGGAACCGACAGCGCAGCCCTCAGAGCTGAGCCCAGGTCCTCGGTTTTAGCCCCAGGGCGGCCAGGCCTTCAGCCGGATGGAGGGACCCCAAAACACGAGCACCTGTGGCCATTCCAGAATTATCAGCACAGAAGTTCCTAGGACAAAGTGAGAGGTTAGTGCCCTATCGACTTTGGGACCAGTATTTGGGGAACGCGTTGCTTTCTCCCCTGGGGGCGAAAAGCTGCTGAAGAAACAGCAGCACAGAAGCCATTTTGCAGCATCAGTAGTGACTCTAGCTCCTGTTCTGAGAACTGTAGGGAGACACAGCAATCAGTCTGGGGGTTAATCGTTGTTGCTTTAAACTGCCTGGATCTGGATTGTGGTCTGGGGGGGAAGTTTGGGATATGTATCCAATTTGCCAGAGTGGGTGGAGGCTTTACAGAGGCCACACAACTGGCAGAAGTTGTGAAGACCCAACTTTTGGGCAGAAGCTCCCCTGTCTGGTGACAGAGTCCCACTGTGGCAACAAGCCCAAAAATCAAGTAATTAAGTGGCAACATGCCTAGGCAAATGAAACAAAATAAACAGAAAAGTACAACATTGGACTCCTATTTTAGGGGCAAAGAGGCTCAAAGCATGGAGGAGGACTGTGAGGTCAGAACTCCTGTACCAAAACCCCCAAATGAAAATACAAGCTGGCTACAGGCCATAGAGGACCTTAAGAAACAGATAAGAGAAGTGGGGGAAACTTTGGGAAGAGAAATGAAAAAGATGCGAGAAAAGTATGAAATGAGAGTCAACAGCCAGACTGAGGAAAATAACACCTTAAAAAATAGACTAACTCAAATGGCAAAAGAGGCTCAGAAAGGCAATGAGGAGAAGATTGCCTTAAAAAGTCGAATTTGCCAGATGGAAAAAGAATCTCAAAAGCTCACTGAGGAGAATCATTCCTTCAGAGTTAGACTGGAGCAAATGGAAGCTAATGACTTTATGAGAAATAAAGATACTATTAAACAGATCCAAACAAATGAAAGAATAGAAGGCAATATGAAATATCTCATGGGAAAAACCAAATAGATCCAGGAGAGATAATTTAAAAATTATTGGACTACCTGAAAGCCATGATCAAAGAAAGAGCCTAGAAATCATCCTTAAAGAAATTCTTTTTTTTTAAACAAATACTTTATTAACTTCTGTTTTACATCATTCATTTCCGCCAGATTTTGAGTTACAATCATTTTCCCCCCATTATTCCCCTACCCAACCTCCCTGAATAGCAGTCCCACAAGATATCGCTTCCTCCAATCTGCTCTCTCCCATACCTTCTCCCTTACCCCCATCGACTTTTCCATTAGAGGAAGATGAATCTTTGTGTCCCAATGCCTGCACATCTTATCTCCCAATTATAGGCAAAAGAGTATTAATAATAGTATTTATATATATATTTGAAACATTTAATGTTACAACCTCGAATTTCAGATCCATTTCCTTCCTTCCTTGTCACCCATTCCCTCTTGGGAGATAAGTAATTCAGTATATGTTGTACATGTCTAGCTATGCAAAACATTATCATAGTAGATATATTGTACAAGGCTGCTTATAATTCCCTCCCACTCATCCCACCCCCCACCTGGTCCATTCCCTACATGATCCTGTCCCTCTTCTATAGTGGATACTTCCAACCTCCCCTCACCCCAAGGATGCCCTCCCATCCATCACCCCTCCTCTCATCCCCCTTCCCCCTATCCTGCTGCAGGTTGAGATATCCCATTTAGTATGTATGTCATTTTCTCCCTGAACCAAATTCAATGTGAATGTGGTTTTGCCTTTTTAACCTTCCTTATTCTCCCCCTCCTTTGCAACCACTTCCCCTACATGAGATAGTTTACCCTACCATGTCTCTCCCCATCTCCTCTTGCCACTTTCCTCTCTCACCTCATAATTTCATCCCTTGAGTATTCTCCCTTCCCAACAAATTCAACCTATGCCCTCTATCCATATATAACTGTAACCATCTACACACACATTCACCTATGTATTCATATGACCACACCCCCTTCTTCCATTATTTTCATAGTGAGAAAGATATCATCAGTCACAGTTATTGCTTTTCCATATAGGAATGTAAATAGTTCAACTTTGATAAGTTCCTTTTGATTTCTTTTCCTGATTACCTTCTCAGGCATCTCTTCCTTCTTGTGTCTGGATGTCAAATTTTCTATTCAATTCTGGTTTTTTCCTCAAGAATGCTAGAAAGTCCTCTATTCCACTGAATGACCATATTTTCCCCTGAAACAAAATACTCAGTTTTGCTGGGTAGGTTACCCTTGGGTTCATTCCCAGTTCTTTTGCCCTCTGGAATATCATATTCCATGCCCTTCGATCCCTCAGTGTAGAAGCTGCCAGGTCCTGGGCTATTCTGATTGTGTTTCCACAATATTGAAATTGTTTCTTACTGGCTGCTTGTAGTATTTTCTCCTTGATCTGGGGATTCTGGAACCTGACTATAATATTTCTGGGAGTTTTCTTCTTGGGATCTTTTTCAGGAGGTGATCTGTGGATTCTTTCAACCTCTATTTTGCCCTCTGGATCTAAAACATCAGGGCAGTTTTCCTTGAGAATTTCTTGAAGGGGTGATTTCTAGGTTCTTTCTTTGATCATGGCTTTCAGGTAGTCCAAGAATTTTTAAATTGTCTCTCCTGGATCTATTTTCCAGGTCAGTGGTTTTTCCCATGAGATATTTCACATTGCCTTCTAATCTTTCGTTTGTTTGGATCTGCTTAACAGAATCTTGATTTCTCATAAAGTCATTAGCTTCCATTTGCTGCAGTCTAACTCTGAAGGAATGAATCTCCTCAGTGAACTTTTGAGATTCTTTTTCCATCTGGCAAATTCGACTTTTAAGGCATTCTTCTCCTCATTGCCCTTTTGGGCCTCCTTTGCCATTTGAGCTAGTCTATTTTTTAAGGTGTTGTTTTCCTCAGTCAGGCTGTTGACCTCATTTCATACTTTTCCTGCATCCTTCTCATTTCTCTTTCTAATTTTTCCTCCACTTCTCTTATTTGATTTTTAAAGTCCTTCTTAAGGTCCTCTATGGCCTGCAACCACTCATGTTTTCCCCTGGGGCTTTTGGAGCAGGACTTCTGACCTCACAGTCCTTTTCCCGCTCTATGCCCCCAAAATAGGAGTCTAGGGTTGCATTTTCTGTTTCCTTTGCCTTGGCATGTTGCCACTTAATTGCTTGACTTTTGGGCTTGTTGCCACACTATGGCTTTAAGGCCAGATAGAGGAATTTTCATCCAGAACGTGTGGGGGGCAACTTCCGTTTCTGGCAAGCTGTAAACCCACCCACAACTTCCACCCTAGATCACAATCTAGATCCAGGGAGGTTAAAGCAAGAGCGATTACCCCCCAAGACTGATCGCTGGATCTCCCCACGATTTGTAGGCTGGGAGCTGGAAATGCCTATGAAAACTACAAAATGGCGTGTCTCCTCAGCGGCTTCTAGCCCCCAGGGGAGGGAGCTGACGCAATCCCCAAATACAGGTCCCAAAGTCCATAGGACACTAACCTCTTACTTTGTCCTAGGCAAGTCTATGTTGATAGTTCTGGAGTCTCCACAGTTCCTGGTGTTCTGGGGTTCCTCCAGCTGGCTGCTGGCCCTGCCGCCCTGGGGCTAAAACCTCGGCTCACGTGGACCTGGGTTCGGCTCAGCTCAGCTCCTGCGCTCTGTGCGCTGCCGGCTCCCAGACTGCTGCGCTGGTCCTTCCTGCAGGGTGCTGGGCTGTCCTCAGCGGGAGGTTAGCTTCTCTGTGTCATTCTGTGGGTGCTGGGGCTCCAGAAGTTTTTCAGAGTCCTTTTTTACATAGTTTGTGGAGAATCTGGGGGCAGAGAGGCTTGGAGGAGCTGTTTCTACTCCGCCATCTTGGCTCCGCCCCCTTAAAGAAATTCTCAAGGAAGATTGCCCTGATGTTTTAGACCCAGTGGGGGAAATAGAGGTTGAAAGAATGCACCAATTGCCTCCTGAAAAAGATCCCAAAAAGAAAACTCCTAGGAATATTATAGCCAGGCTCCAGAACTCCCAGATCAAGGAGAAAATACTCTGAGCAGCCAGGAAGAAACAATTTCAATATTGTGGAAACACAATCAGAATAGCCCAGGACCTGGCAGCTTCTACACTGAGGGATCAAAGGGCATGGAATATGATATTCCAGAGGGCAAAAGAGCTGGGATTGAAGGCAAGGGTCACCTACCCAGCAAAACTGAGTATCTTGTTTCAGGGGAAAATATGGTCATTCAGTGGAATAGAGGACTTTCAAGCATTCTTGAGGAAAAAACCAGAGTTGAATAGAAAATGTGACATTCAGACACAAGAAGCAAGAGATGCTTGAGAAGGTAATCAAGGAAAAGAAATCAAAAGGAAGTTATCAAAGCTGGGCTATTTACATTCCTACATGGAAAAAGAATAACTGTTTTTGATGAAACCTTTCTCATTATGAAAATAATTGAAGAAGGGTACATGGCATATATTCACAGGTATACATGGATAGAGGGAACAGGTTGAATTTGATGGGAAGGGATGATTTTTTTTTTTTTTGGAGGGCAGTTGGGGTTGGGTGACTTACCCGGGCTCACTCTGCTGGGTTTTTGTTTGTGTGTTGGGTGTCTGGGCCCGGATCCGAGCTCGGGTCCTTCTGGCTCCGAGGCTGGTACTCTGCTCACTGCACCACCTAGCCGCCCCAAGGAAGGGATGATTCTTAAGGGGTGAAGTCAAGAGGTGAGAGAGGAAAGTGGCAAAAGGAGATGGAAAGAGACAGGGTAGGGCAAACTGTCTCATGTAGAAGAGGCAAGGGGAAGTAGTTGCAGGGGAGGGGAAGAAGAGGAAGGCAAAAAGGCAAAAGCATATTCTCACTGAAGTTGGATCAAGGAGAGAATCACATACATACTAAATGGAATATCTTACCCTCACTCACTCTCCTGAGTAGGGGAGAGGGGGATGAGTGGGGGGATGATGGAGGGGAGGGCATTTTGGGGGGAGGGGAGGTTGGAAGTACCCACTATCAAAGAGGGACAAGATCAAAGTAGGGAATGGACCAGGTGGGAGGTGAGACAGTTGGGAGGGAAATGTAAGCAGTCTTTTACAATACATCTACTATGGTAATGTTTTGCATAGCTGTATATGTACAACACATACTGAATTGCTTATCTTCTGAGAGGGAATGGGTAACAAGGGAGGAAGGGAATGGATCTGAAAACCGAAGTTTTAAAATTAAATGTTTCATAAGATGTCCAGGCATTGGGGCTCAGAGATTCACCTTGCCCTAATGGCAAAGTCGAAGGGGGTATGGGAGAAGATATGGGAGAGAGCAGATTGGATGAGGGGATATCTAGTGGGACTGCTATTCTGGGGTGGTGGGTAGGGAAAAAATGGGGGAAAATGTAACTCATAATCTGGTGGAAATGAATGATGTAAACCATAACTTAATAAAGCATTTGTTTAATTAAAAAAAACACACACACAGTAACACACTCTTTTAGAACCTCCGACCCACTTCCGCTCCTGTATCCCACAACATGCCTCACCAGAGAGCAGCCTGGGCTGTGGGAAGCCGCTGAGGGGATGTTGGGGATGATGGGTTGGGGGATGAAGATGACCAGGGCAATGACGACTATGGCAGGATCTACTTGGGGAACCTCCCGGCGTACATAAGGGAGAAAGACCTGGAAGACCTGTTCTGCAAATACGGCAGCATACATGACATTGAGCTCAAGAACTGCCGGGGCCTGGCACCCTTCACCTTCCTGCACTTCAATGATGCCAGGGATGCAGAAGATGCTATTTATGGAAGGAATGCTTATGACTATGGCCAGTGCTGGCTTCCTGTGGAATTATCCAGGAGTCCTAGGGGTGGAGGGCACCTTGGGAGGACTGGACCATCATCAAGAAGATCTGAATTTCGAGTTCTTGTCTCAGGCCTTCCTCCCTCAGGCAGCTGGCAGGATTTGAAGGATCACATGGGAGCAGCTGTGGGGTGTGTTATGCAGATTTACAGAAAGATGGCATGGGGGTAGTTGAGTTCCTGCTTAGACTGGACGACTCCAAATTTCGTTCTCATGAGGGTGAAACATCCTATATCAGAGTTTATTCAAAAAGAAGCACCAACTATGGCTACTCCCGGTCCTGATCAGGGTCAAGGGGTCTTCATTCTCCATTCCAAAGCAGGGGCTCCCCATAATACAACTCTTCCTTTGCACCATACTGAAACTGCTTCTGGATTTTTTGTTGTTCTACTTTTTTGGTTGGTTTTCTGTTTGTTTGTTTTTTTGTTTTTTGTTTTTTAGTGTGAAGTGAGTTGCTCTCTGCTCAGAATCTACTTTCAAAATTGACTTAGTATCTTAGGAATTGTTTTTAAACAAATGCTTTATTAACTGCTGGTTTACATCATACATTTCTGCCAGATTTTGAGTTACAATTTTTCCCCGTTTTTCCCTACCCACCACCCCAGAATAGAAGTCCCATAAGATATCTCCTCATCCAATCTGCTCCCTCCCAAATCTTCTCCCATACCACTTTCGACTTTGCCATTAGGGCAAGTTGAATCTCTGTGCCTCAATGCACATCTTATCTCCCAATTACATGCAAAATAATATTAATAATATTATATATATACATATATATGTATATATATGTATATATATACATATATGTGTGTGTGTATATATATATATATATATATATGTATATATATTTGAAACATTTAATTTTAAAACTTCTATTTTCAGATCCGTTCCCTTCCTCCCTTGTCACCCACTACCTCTGGGAAGATAAGCAATTCAGGATGTGTTGTACATGTATAGCTATGCAAAACATTACCATAATAGATATATTGTAAAAGACTGCTTATATTTCCCTCCCACCCATCCCACCCCCCACCTGGTCCATTCCCTACTTTGATCCTGTCCCTCTTCAAAAGGGGGTACTTCCAACCTTTCCTATCCCCAGAATCCCCTCCCCTCCATCATCCCTCCTCTCATCCCCCTTCCCCCTACTCTCCTGCAGGGTGAGATATCCCATTTAATATGTATGTCATTCTCTCCCTGAGCCAAATTCAATGAGAATATGGTTTTCCCTTTTTGCCTTCCTGTTCTTCCCCTCCTCTGTGACTACTTCCCCTTGCTTCTTCTACTTCAGATAGTTCACCCTACCCTGTCTCCGCCCATCACCTCTTGCCACTTTCCTCTCTCACCTCTTAACTTCACCCCTTAAGTATCATCCCTTCCCACCAAATTCGACCTGTGCCCTCTATCCAGGTATACATCTAAACATATATACACACATTCACATATGTGTTCATATGCCAATATACCCTTCTTCCATTATTTTCATAATGAGAAAGTTTTCATCAGTCACAGTTATTGCTTTTCCATGTAGGAATGTAAATAGTTCAAATTTGATAAGTTCCTTTTGATTTCTTTTCCCTGATTACCTTCTCAAGCATGTGTCATGGTGTGTTACTCTGCACATACACTATATATAGGAATCAGCCTGTTCTGTTTAGAAATATATTTCTAGGGGCGGCTAGGTGGCGCAGTGAATAGAGCACCGGCCCTGGAATCAGAAGGACCTGAGTTCGGAGCCGGCCTCCGACACCTAATCCGCACAAACAAAAACCTAGCCGTGTAACCTTGGGCAAGTTACTTAACCCCAATTGCCCTAAAGGGGCGGCTAGGTGGCGCAGTGAGTAAGAGCGCCGGCCTCGGAGTTTGGATGACCCGAAATCAGATCCGGCCTCAGAAAATGAGCACCCACGCATAAATCAAATGACTAGCCGTGTAACCTTGAGCAAGTTACTTAACCCCAATTGCTTTAAAAAAAAAAAAAAAGAAATATATTTCTAAAATTTAATAATAAAAAAACACAGTTATAACAAAAAAGCCTGAAGTTTGTGACCCCTCCACTTGGGAAGCAGGGTCCCACTTTTATAGAAAGTTAAAAGCCAAGAAATAGGCTGGGAAAATAAGCAAAAGACAGAAAAAAATCCTGATAATAGAAAGTTACTATGGTTAAAAGGAAGATCAAGGGGCGGCTAGGTGGCGCAGTGAATAGAGCGCCGGCCCTGGAATCAGAAGGCCCTGAGTTCGGAGCCGGCCTCTGACACTTAATCCGCACAAACAAAAACCTAGCCGTGTAACCTTGGGCAAGTTACTTAACCCCAATTGCCCTAAAGGGGCGGCTAGGTGGCGCAGTGAGTAAGAGCACCGGCCTCGGAGTTTGGATGACCCGAGATCAGATCCGGCCTCAGAAAATGAGCACCCACGCATAAATCAAATGACTAGCTGTGTAACCTTGAGCAAGTTACTTAAACCCAATTGCTTTAAAAAAAAAAAAAAGGAAGATCAAAACACACACTCAGAAGAGGGCAAAAAAATAAAAATTCCTGTTTCCAAAATCTCAAAGAAAAGTAAGAATTGGTCTCAGACTATGGAAGAGCTCAAAAATGATTTCAAAAATCAAATAAGAGAGGTACAGGAAAGACTGGGAAGAGAAATGAGAGTGATGCAAGAAAAAAAAAAACAATACCTTGATAATTGAGGCAACAACAACAACAAAAAAAAAAATACCAAAGAAAATAATAACACTTTCAAAGAAACAGAATAAGCCAAATGGTAAAAGAGGCAAAACAATCCAATAAAGAGAAGAATGCCTAGAAAAGCAGGAGTGAAGAAATGGAAATATACTTAAGAGAATTCTTAAGAAATTTACTTAAGAGAATTCATTAAAAAGTAGAATTGTACAAATGGAAAAAGATGTACAAAAGCACAACAAAGAAAATAATTCCTTACAAATTATGAGTTAGAAGTGGCAAAGTGGAAGGTAGGGATTTTATGAGACTTAAGAAACAATCAGACAAAATCAAAAGAATGAAAAAAAAAGAGGTGAAATATCTCATTGGGAAAAAACAAAACTGACCTGGGAAATAAATACAGGAAAGATAATTTTAAAATTATTGTATTATCTGAAAGCCACGATTAAAAAAAAAGAGTCTAGGGACACACTCACCCCAAGGGTGATTTGCAGCCTTCTCACCAGTATCTCACCGAAGTACTTGAGGATCCATCAGAGCTGGGTAAGAAAAAGCTCAGGACCCTGCAGCAAAGATAGCAGCTTCTCCTCTGGCTATCAGCCCCCAGCCTTGAAGTTTAAAAATCACCTGTCTGATCTTCTAGGGGCCAGGTTTGAAAAAAATACCTCTGGCTGCTCTGATCCCCCCTCCCTGACAAAGAAAACACAGAGATTAATGTCCCACCCAGAGTATAATCCTGAATTAATGAAAATAGCCTCAGGCTTAGGAGTCTTCGAAAAAAGGTGTAACTGAGGCAACAAGGAGTCTGAAGAGTAGAGGGGGAGGGGTCTCTACAAGTCCCACTTCATCTAACCAGCAAATGCTTGCTTGAGCTGTAGCCAATGGACATAAAGGAAGAAATCTGAAGTGGCTAGACTGCCCCTCCCCCACAGATGACTCTGTAACCCTAAGCATAGCTCAAGGGATGGCCTCAATCTAGATACCCAGAGGCTACAACACACAAAGTCAACAACCCGACCCATAGCTCCCAGCCTGAGAAATTAGGAAATAGGGAATTACAATGAGAATGAAGGAAGCTGAAAAGGAGAAGAGGAAGGCAAGAAAATAGATTAGAGCTTATTATAGCAAGCAAGAACAAACAAATACAGAGAACAACATGTACTCTATATTCACACCTGAGACCACAGAAGGAAATATTAACTGGTCTCAAGCCCAAAAGGTATCTATGGAGAAGCTCAAGGAAGATTTTAAAAGCCAAATTAGAGAGGTAGAAGTTAAATTTAAATCTACAGTGAACAAATTGGAAAAAAGTCTCACTGAAGAAAACAAATCCTTAAAAAGTAAAATTAGTGAAATAATTAGAGAAAATACCTCCCTAAAAAAAGACCTTACAAAACTAACCAAAGAGAATAATTCACTAAAAATTAATATCAGTAAAATTGAAGCTCAGGACTCTATGATGCACTATGAGTCAATCAAACAAAACATGAAGATTTAAAAATTGAAAGAAAGTGTAAAATATCTCACGGGAAACAACTGACCTGGAGAACAGATCCAGGAGAGATAATTTAAGAATTATTGGTCTACCAGAAAGTCATGATGAAAAAAGCATCCCGGACAGCATCCTCCAAGAGATTGTCAAAGAAAACTTTCCTGAAGTCCTAGAATCAGAAGGTAAAAGAGTTATCGACAGAATTCACCAGTCTCTTCCTAAAAGAGATCCCAAATTGAAAACTCCAAGAAATATAGTAGACAAATTCCAGAATTACATGATTATAGAGAAAATACTGCAAGCAGTGAAAAAGAATGGAAAAATTTATCTGCAATTACAAGACTTGAGAAAGACATAAAAATGTAAACAAGAAAAACACACACTCACACATACACACATGCACATACAGACACACACAAACACTCGTTCACACATGCACATAACTTGGTATGCAATAAGAGCAAAATGTTAACATCCCTATATGAGAAGCTGGTAACTATCAATATCAAAATTTATATGATTATCATGTCTTTAAAAGGGTTATACATAGATAGAAGTTGTGGCTATAAATGAACTAATGTGATGATAAAAACACTTTATTAAAGGGATCAAAGGGACTGTAATGGGATAAAAGGAAATGATGAGACAGAAAAAGGTAAATTATGCCATACAAAAAAGCAAAAAAAATAAAAACACACTATAGTAGAGGGGAAGGAAAGAGGGACAGGAACATTATTTGAAAATTTTTATCACTTATTCTAGTTCAAAGAGGCATCAACATAATCAGTTAAGATTAATATTCTAATGTGCAAAGACATGAAAAGTCATTAAATAGAGGAAAAGGAGGAAGGGAGAGGAGCACTGTATGAAATTTACTCTCATTGGTTTGGGGGCAAAGGGGGAATAACATATAAAAATATATAAGTATAAAAATATAGTGTGTTCTACAGGCAGTAGGAGGATAAGGGGGGATGAAAGAGAGGGATTAGAAGGGAAGGAAACAGTAGTAAGGGGAGAGGGTAGATAAAGAAGGGGTGGTCACAGGGAGGGAACACTGAGGGAGGTGGTGGTCAAAAGGAAAACCTTGACAATGGGAAGGGAGAAGGAATTTTAAAAACAAGCAGGGCAGGGAATAGGATGGAGGGAAAGAGATAGATAGTCATCATTACTATGAATGTGAATGGGATGAACTCTCCCTTAAAACAGAGATGCATAGCAGAATGGATTATAAACCATAATCCTACAATACCTTATCTAGAAGAAACGCATTTGAACCAAATGTGTTTTACCTTTACCATAAGGTAAAGGTAAAAGGCTGGAGTAGGATATAGTATGCCTCAGCTAAAGTAAAAAAAAAAAAAAGCAGGAGTAGCAATCCTTATCTCAGATGAATTGAAAGCAAAAATACATCTAATTAAAAGAAATAAGGGAAAAAAACTACATCCTGCTAAAAGGGAACATGGAGAATGAAGCAGTATCATTACTAACATATATGCATCAAGTGGTATAGTGTCAAAATTCCCAGAGGGGAGGTTAAGGGAATTAGAGGAATAAATAGATAGCAAAACTATATCAGTGAGGGAGCTTAATCTCCCCCTCTCTGAACATGATAAACCTACCCTCAAAATAAACAAGAAAAAGTAAGGAAGTGAATAGAATTTTAGAGAGGTTAGATATGATAGATCTCTAGAGAAAACTGAATGGGGATAAAAAGGAATATACTTTCTTTTCAGTGGTTCATGGCACATACTCAAAAATCAACCATGTAAGGGGCAGAACCAAGATGGCAAAGTAGAAAGAGCACTTCCGAGAACCTCCAGCCCACACCACTTCAAAAACATAGAAAAGGGGACTCTGAACAAATGCTGGAGCTCCAGAACCCACAAAATGACACAGGCAAAATAACGTCCCACTGAGGACAGCCAGAACAGCAGCCAGAACAGCTTTCTGTGAGCTGAGCCCAGGTCCCCCTGAGTCAGAGGTTTTAGACCTAGGGCTGCTTGACCAGCAGCCGGCAGTAAGGACCCCAGAACACCAGCAGCTGTGGCATTTCCATAACTATCAACACATAGCTTCTTATGACAAAATGAGAGGTAAGTGTAGGATGGACTTTGGAACTGGTTGAGAGAGTGTGTAGGCCTCTTTCCCTCAGAGCAAGAAGCCTCTAAGTAGACATGGCACAGCCCTCATGTTGCAGCTTCAGTTCCTGGCCTGCTGACTGTAGGGGGACCAGCAATAAGTCCTAGGGGGTGGGGAGGTAATCACTCTTGCTTTAACTTTCTTGGATCTGGATTGCAGTCTGGGGTGGAGGTCTTGGGGTGTGTGACCAGCTTGCCAGAGCATGTGGGAGCATCAGAGAGGGTACACAAATAATACCTCTGGTAGCTGAGAAAACCCCAATGTTTAGGACAGACCCTATCCTGTCCTGTGGCAGAGTCATACTGTAACAACAAGCCCAAAAGTCAAGTAATTGAGTGGCAACATGCCTAGGCAAAGGAAACAAAATAAACAGAAAAAAGAAATATTAGACTCCTATTCTGGAGGCAAAGAAGACCAAAGCATGGAAAAGGAGGAGGATTAGGAGGTCAGAACTCCTGCACCAAAAGCCCCAAATGAAAATATGGGCTGGTAACAGGCCGGAGAGGACCTTAAGAAGGAAGGATTTTAAATAACAAATAAGAGAAGAGGAGGAAAAATTGGAAAGAGAAATGAGAAAGATGCAAGAAAAGTATGAAATGAGAGACAACAGCCTAAGGAAAATAACACCTTAAAAAAATAGACTAACTCAAAACGCAAAAGAGGCTCAAAAAGGAAAGGAGGAGAAGAATGCCTTAAAAAGCCGAATTTGCCAGATGGAAAAAGAATCTCAAAAGCTCACTGAGGAGAATCATTCTTTCAGAATTAGACTGGAGCAAATGGAAACTAGTGATATTTTGAGAAACCAAGATGCTGTTAAACAGATCCAAGCAATTGAAAGAATAGAAGGCAATGTGAAATATCTCATGGGAAAAACCACTGACCTGGAAAATAGATCCAGGAGAGATAATTTAAAAATTATTTCACTTCCTGAAAACCATGAATCAAAGAAAGAACCTAGAAATTATCCTTCAAGAAATTCTTCAGGAAAATTACCCTGATATTTTAGAACCAGAGGGTAAAATAGAGAGTAAAAGAATCTACCTCCAATGGAGAGGAAATCAAAACAATAATTAGGAATTATTTTTCCCACTGTATGCATATAAATTTGACAATCTTAGGGAAAAGGAAATATATTTACAAAAATGTAAGTTACACATTTTAACTGAAGAGTAAGTAAATTACTTAAATAACCATATCTCAGAAAAAAATATATCAGAGAAGCCATCAGTGAACTCCTAAAAAAATATTTCCAGGGCCAGATGGAGATCCCAGTAGTCTATAAACTATTTGGGAAAATCCGTGGAGTCCTACCAAATTATTTTAATGACACAAATATGATACTTATACCTAAATCAGGGAAAGATAAAACAGAGAAAGAAAATTTTAGACCAATTTCCCTAATGAATGTAGATGCAAAAATTTTGAATGAAATATTAGCAAAAAAGACTACAGCAATTTATCACAAGAATAATACACTTTGATCAGGTAGGAGTTATTCCAGGAATGTAAGGAGGGCTTAATATTAGAAAAATCATCAGTATACTTGATCATATCAACAATAAAACCAGCAGAAACCACATGATTATCTCAATAGATGCAGGAAAGGCTTTTGACAAAATACAACATCCATTCCCATTAAAAACAATAGAAATGGAGGCAGAGCCAAGATGGCAGAGTAGAAACAGCACTTCCACAGACCTCCAGCCCACACCACTTCAAAATCATGTAAAAGGGGACTCTGAACATCCCCTGGAGCTCGAGAATCCACACATAACAGCTAATCTTCTGCTGAGGACAGTCCTGTAGCCAGGCAGGGAATGGCCAGCACAGTGCTCTGGGAGCCGAGCCCAGGACCACTTGAGTTGGAGGTTTTAGCCCCAGGGCAGCTGGAGCAGCAGCCGGCTGGAGGTACCCCAGAAAACCAGCTGCTGTGGCGTTTCCATAATTACCAACACATAGATACCTAGGACAAAGTGAGTGGTTAGTGCCCTATGGACATTGGGACCAGGATTTTAGAGAGTGTCAGCTTCTTCCCCGGGGGCTAGAAGCCTTTGAGGAGCCTAGGCACAGTGCTATTTTGCAGCTTCAGTTGGAGCTTCAGCTCCCAGCCTGCAGAAGGTAGGGGATTCCGGCAATCATTCTGGGGGGTAATCACTCTTGCTTTAACCTTCTTGGATCTGGATTTTGGTCTGGGGTGGAGGTCTTTGGGTGTGTGACCAGTTTGCCAGAGTGTGTGGGGGCTTCAGGGAGGGCACTCAACAAATAACTCCTGCAGTTGAGAAGACCCTCAACTTTTGGGACAGAAGCTCCCCTGTCTGGTGGCAGAGTCCTACTGTGGCAACAAGCCCAAAAGTCAAGTAATTAAGTGGCAACAGGCCTAGGCAAAGGAAACAAAATAAACAAAAAAATTCAACATTAGACTCCTGTTTTAGGGACAAAGATTATCAAAGCATGAAACAGGAGGAGGACTGGCAGGTCAGAATTCCTGCACCAAAAACCCCAAATGAAAATATAACCTGGTTATAGGACATAGAGGACCATAAGAATGATTTTAAAAATCAAGTGAGAGATGTGGAGGAAAAAATTGGGAAGAGAAATGAGAAGGACGCAGGAAAAGTATGAAATGAGGATCAACAGCCTAACTGAGGAAAAGAACACCTTAAAAAATTGACTAACTCAAATGGCAAAAGAGGCTCAAAAAGCCAATGAGGAGAAGAATGCCTTAAAAAGCCAAATTTGCCAGATGGAAAAAGAATCTCAAAAGCTCACTGAGATTTATTCCTTCAGAATTAGACTGGAGCAAATGGAAGCTAGTGACATTTTGAGAAATCAAGATGCTGTTAAACAGATGCAAGCAATTGAAAGAATAGAAGACAATGTGAAATATCTCATGGGACAAACCAGTGACCTGGAAAATAGATCCAGGAGAGATAATTTAAAAACTATTGTATCATCTGAAAGCCATGATCAAAGAATGGACCAAGAAATCGTCCTTCACAAAATTCTCAAGGAAAATTGCCCTGATGTTTTAGACCCAGAGGGGGAAATAGAGGTTGAAAAAATCCAAAGATCACCTACTGAAAAAGATCCCAAAAAGAAAACTCCTAGTAATATAATAGGCAGTTTCCAGAATTCCCGAATCAAGGAGAAAATACTCCAAGCAGCCAGGAACAAACAATTTCAATATTGTGGAAAAAGAATCAGAATAGCACAGGACCTGGCAGCTTCTACACTGAGGGATAAAAGGACATGGAATATGATATTCCACAGGGCAAAGAACATGGGATTAAAATCAAGAAAAACCTACCCAGCAAAGCTGAGTATCTTGTTTCAGGAGAAAATATGGTCATTCAGTGGAATGACTTTCAATCATTCTTGAGGAAAAAACCAGGGTTGAACAGAAAATTTGACATTCAGACACAAGAAACAAGAGATGCTTGAAAAGGCAAACAGGGAAAAGAAATCACTATGAACTTCTCAAAGTTGAACTATTACATTTCTACATGGAAAAACAATAACTGTAACTGATGAAACTTTTCTCAGTATGAAAATAGTTGAGGAAGTGTATATGGGCATATGAATACATATATGATATGTGTGTATATGTGTTTACAGGTACACATGGATAGAGGGCACAGGTCGAATTTCGTGGGAAAGGGTGAAGGTGTGAAGTTAAGAGGTGAGAGAGGAATGTGGCAAGAGGAGATGGGGAGAGACGGGGGCGGTAAACTCTCTCATTTAGAAGAGGGAAGGGAAAGTGGTTGCAGGGGAGGGGAAGAACAGGAAGGAAAAAAGGGAAAAAAACATATTCTCATTGAGTTTGTCTCAGGGAGACAATGACATACATACAAAATTGGATATCTCATGCTGTAAGAGAGTAGGGGGGAAGGGGATGAGATGGAGGATGTTGGAGGGGAGGGCATGTTGGTGGGAGGGGGAGCTTGGAGGCATCCACTTTTAAAGAGGGGCAAGATCAAAGTAGGGAATGGACCAGCTGGTGGGTGGGATGGGTGGGGGAAAATATAGCCAGCCTTTTACAAGATATCTGCTATGGTAATGTTTTGCATAGCTATACATGTACAATATATACTGAGTTGCTTTACTGAGTTGCTTATCTTCCCAACGGGAGTGGGAGACAAGGGTTGAAGGGAATGGATCTGTTATTCAAAGTTTGAAAATTAAATCTTTAAAATATGTATAAATACTATTATTAATACTATTTTGCATGTAATTCAGAGATAAGGTGTGCAGGCATTGGGGTATATAGAGTCATCTTGCCCTAATGGAAAAGTCAAAGGAGCTATAGGAGAAGATATGGGAGAGAGCAGATTGGATATGGAGATATCTTGTTGGAATGCTATTCTGGGGTGTTGGGTAGGGGAAAAATGGGGAAAAAGTGTAAGTCAAAATCTGGCAGAAATGAATGATATAAACCAGAAGTTAATAAAGCTTCAAAAAAAACCACTAAAAAGTATAGGAATAAATGTAGCATTCCTTAAAATAATAGGCAGCATCTGTTTAAAGCCATTAGCCATTAGCAAGTATTATAAGTAATGAGGATAAGTTAGAATCATTTCTAATATGAACAGAGTTGAAACAAGGGTGTCCACTATCACCCCTCTTATTCATTCTGGTACTAGAAATGTTAGCAGTATCAATTAGAGAATAAAGAGAAATCAAAAGAATCAAATTAGGCAAAGAAGAGACTAAGCTATCACTCTTTGCAGATGATATGATGATACACTTAGAGGATCCTAGAAAATCAAGTAAAAAACTACCTGAGATAATAAATAAATTTGGCAAAGTTGCATCATATAAAATAAATGCACATAAATCCTTGGCATTCCTCTTTATTTTTAATGAAATTCAACAGCAAGAGACAGAAAGAGAAATCCCATTTAAAGTTACTGTAGACATCATAAAATATCTGAGAATCTACCTCCCAAAACAAACCCAGGACCTATATCATCACAACTACAAAATACCTTTCACACAAATAAAGTCAGATCTAACTAATTGGAAAAATATCAATTGCTCCGCGCTGGGTCGAGCTACCATAATAAAAATGACAATTTTACCCAAATTGAATTATATATTTAGTGCCATACCAATCGATTTACCAGAAATCTACTTAAAAGAGCTAGAAAAAATAGGAACAAAATTCATTTGGAAGAACAAAATTTCCAGAATATCAAGGGAATTAATGAAAAGAAATGCTAGGGAAAGTGCATTAGCTCTAACAGATTTTAATCTCTATTATTAAGCAGCAGTCATCAAAACTACTTGTCAGAGGAATAGAGTAGTGGATCAATGGAATAGATTGTGCAAATGAGATTCAGCAGTCAAAGACTATTGTAATCTATCTTTTGATAAACCCAAAGACTCCAATTTTGGGAAGAAGAACTCACTATTTGACAAAAACTGCTGGGAAAACTGGAATACAGTATGGTAGAAACTGGGCATAGACCATTATCTAACACCATATGCCAATATCAAGTCTAAATGGGTGCATGACCTAGGTATAAAGGTTGATACTGTAAGCAATATGGGAAATTAAGGAATAGTTTACCTGTCAATTCTCCAGAGAGGCAGGAGATTTTATGACCAAACAAGAATTAGAGACTATTATAATATGCAAAATGGATAATTTTGGTTACATCAAATTAAAAAGCTTCTGTACAAACAAAGCCAATGTGACCAAGATTAAGAGGGAAGTGCAAAATTGGGAAAGAATTTTCACAACCAATGTCTCTGATAAAGGACTAATTTCTAAAATATATAGAGCATTGAGTCAAATCTATAAGAATACAAGTCATTCCCCCATTGATAAATGGTCAAAGGATACGAACAGGCAGTTTTCAGAGAAAGAAATTAAAGATATCTATAAGCATATGAAAAATGCTCTAAATCATTATTTATTAGAGAAATGCAAATCAAAACAATTCTGAAGTACCACATCTCACCAGTCATATTGGCTAAGATGACAAAAGAGGAAAATGACAAATGCTGGAGAGGATGTGGTCAAATTGAAAAACTAATGCAATGCTGGTTGAGTTGTGAACTGATCCAAACATTCTGGAGAGCAATCTGGAATTATGCCCAAAGGGCTATAAATGATTCTATATAATTTGACCAGCAATACCACTTCTAAGATTGTATCCCAAAGAGCTCATAGAAGTGGAAGGAAGACCCATATGTACAAAAATGTTTATAACAGCTCTTTTTGTGGTGGCAAAGAATTGGAAATTAAGGGGGTACCCATCAATTGGGGAATGGCTAAACAAGTTGTGCTATATGCTTGTAATGGAATAGTATTGTACTATAAGAAACAAGGAGCAGATGGACTTCATATTTATCTGGATAGGCTTATACGAACTGATGCTCAGTGAGAAGAGCAGAGCCAGGAGAAATCTGTACATAATTACAGACACAATGTATGTGTGATGACTAACTTTGATAGACTGGACGCTTCTCAGCAATACATGGTTATATGTCAATCCCAAAGGACTCATCATGAAGAGAGATGTCTACATCCAGCGGAAGAACTAGAAAGAACTGTGTTTGAATCCAGATTGAAACAAACTACCTTATCTTTTACTTTTTCTTGTTTAGTTTTGTTTCCTCTTTCCCATTTTTCATTCTGATACAATTCTTCTTTATAACCTGAGAAATATCTAATGAAAGTATTTGCACATCCTTTATTTAATTGTATTCCATTATGGGGGTGGTGGAGGGGAGGGAGGAAAAGAAAATTTGAAACTCAAAGAGTTGTGGAATTGAATCTTTAAAACTAAAAGTAAACAAAAAATTTAATAACGACCAAAATATTAAAAAAAGAACAAGAAGAAACGAGTCTAGACTTCATCTTTTAAAACATTATCAGGGAAAACTGTCCTGATTTTGTAGAACCATACAGTAAAATAGAAATTGAAAAATTCACCTGTCACCTCCTGAAAGTAATCCAAAAATGAAAACCACCAGTAATATTATTGCCAAATCCCAGAGTTCCCAAGTGAAGGAGAAAATATTGCAGCAAAGCCAAAGGAAACAATTCAAGCATGGTGTGATCCACAGTCAGGATACCACAAGCTTTATTAGCTTCTGCATTAAAGTATTGGAAGGCTTGGAATATTATATTTCAGAAGGAAAAGGAGTTAAGATTACAACCTAGAATCACCTACCCAGTAAAACTGAGGATAATCATTCAAGGAGGAAATAAACATTCAATGAGATAGAGGACTTTCAAGCATTCTTGATGAAAAACCAGAGCTGCATAGAAAATTTGAATTTCAAATAAAAGATTAAAGAGAAGCATAAAAAGGTAAACAGAAAATAGAAATCATAAGGAACTTCATAATTTTAAAGTATTTGTATTTGTAGATTGGAAGATGATATTTGTGACTTATAAGACCTTTCTTATTATTGAGTAGTTAAACAGAGTATATATAGACAGAGAGTACTCGTGTGAGTTGAATATGAGTGGATGATGATGATATCTACAAAATAATATTAATGAGTAAGAGAGGAATATACCAAAAGAAAGAGAAAGGGAGAGGTAGAATGCAGTAAATTATCTCACATAAAGCAGGCAAGAAAAAAATTTTGTAGTGGAGGGGAAGAGAGGGTAGGTGAGGGAGAGTGAGTTATTTTATCAGAACTGATTCTAAGAGGGAATAAAATACCTATGGAATTGGGCATAGAAATATACTTTACCATTTAGGAAAGTAGGAGAGAAGGAGAGAAGGGATGGGGGGATGGTAGAAAAGAGGGGCAGATTGGGGAAGGAGGTAGTCAGAAGCAAAACACTTCTAAGGAGTTACAGGTTGAAAGGAGAAAGAAAGCAAAATAAGTTGGGCAGGAGGAATAGGATGGAGGGAAATACAATTAACAATGTAACTGTGAAAAAGAAATTAAAGAAGTTACTTTGATAAAGGTCTCATTTCTGAAACAAAGAAAATGTCAAATTTATAAAAATAAGAACAATTCCCCAATTGATAAGGTATCAAAAACATGATCAGTTTTCAGATGAAGTAATCAATGCTATCTATAGCCATTTTAAAATATGCTAATTCTCTATTGATTAAAAATGCAAATTAAAGAAACTCAACTATCTCATACCTATTAAATTGGCTAAGTATTTTCTGTAAACACATAGATGACAAGTGTTGGAGAGGATGTGGTAAAAATGAGACCTTAGTGCATTATTGGTGGGGTTCTGAACTGATTAAACCATTCTGTTGAGAAATTTGGAACTATGTCCAAAGGACTATAAAACCCTTTGACATAGCAATACCACTACTAAGTCTATATCTCCAAAGAGATAAAAACCAAAAAGGACAAGGACCTAAATGTACAAAAATATTTATATCGGCTCTTTTCCAGGGGCAAGGAATTAGAAATTGAGGACATGCCCATCAACTGGGGAAAGGCTAAATAACTTGTGGTACATCATTATGGTGGAATTCTATTGTCCTATAAGAAATCATGACCAGGATGGCCTCCAAAAAACCTAGAAAGATTTGCATGAGCTGATAAAAAGTGAAATGTACTGTATATACAGCAACAACAATATTATAAGATGTAAACTTTTGAATGACTTAGCTATTTTCAACAATAAAATGATCCAAGACAACTATGAAGGACTTAAGATGAAAAATGCTGCGCAGAGCCCAAGATGGCAGAGTAGAAACAGCTCGTGCAAGCCACTCCCCCCACCGCCACGGACTACCTCCAAATTATGTAAAAGGGGACTCTGAACAACTTCTGGAGCCCCAGCACCCACAGAACTACACAGATAAGCTAACCTCCCGCTGAGGACAGCCCAGCAGCCCTGCAGGAAGGACCAGTGCAGCACTCTTCGAGGAGTGCAGTGCACGGGGAGCCGAGTGAGCACAGGCCCACCTGAGTGCCAGTTTTAGCCCCAGGGCAGCTGGGCCAACAGCCGCCTGGAAGGATCCCAGAACATCAGCAGCTGTGGCGATTCCAGAATTATCAACATAGACATACCTAGGACAAAGTGAGAGGTTAGTGCCCTATGGACTTTGGGACCAGTATTTGGGGAATGCGTCTGCTTCCTCCCCTGGGGGCTAGAAGCCACTGAGGAGAAATGCCATTTTGTAGTTTTCAGAGGAAGCTTCAGCTCCTGGTCTGTGAACTGTAGGGCGATCCAGTGATCAGTCATGGGGGGTAATCGCTCTTGCTTTAACCTCCCTGGATCTAAATTGAGATCTTGGGTGGAGGTCATGGGTGAGTTTCCAGATTGCCAGAAACAGAAGTTGTCCCCCCCCGACATGTTCGGGATGAAAGTTCACTTGTGTGGCAGCCCAGCCATACTGTGGCAACAAGCCCAAAAGTCAAGTAATTAAGTGGCAACATGCGAAGGAAAAGGAAACAAATTAAACAGAAAAATGCAACCCTAGACTCCTACTTTGGGGGCAAGGAGGGTCGAAGCATAGAGTGGGAAGAGGACTGTGAGGTCAAAAGTCCTGCTACAAAAACCCCATGGGAAAACATGAGCGGGTTGCAGGGCATAGAGGACCTTAAGAAGGACTTTAAAAATCAAATAAGAGAAGTGGAGGAAAAATTGGAAAGAGAAATGAGAAGGATGCAGGAAAAGTATGAAATGAGGGTCAACAGCCTGACTGAGGAAAACAACACCTTCAAAAATAGACTAATTCAAATGGCAAAGGAGGCCCAAAAGGGCAATGAGGAAAAGAATGCCTTAAGAAGTCGAATTTGCCAGATGGAAAAAGAATCTCAAAAGTTCACTGAGGAGATTCATTCCTTCAGAGTTAGACTGCAGCAAATGGAAGCTAATGACTTTATGAGAAATCAAGATTCTGTTAAGCAGATCCAAAGAAATGAAAGATTAGAAGACAATGTGAAATATATCATGGGAAAAACCACTGACCTGGAAAATAGATCCAGGAGAGACAATTTAAAATCTATTGGACTACCTGAAAGCCATGAACAAAGAAAGAACCTAGAAATCACCCTTCAAGAAATTCTCAAGGAAAATTGCCCTGATGTTTTAGATCCAGAGGGCAAAATAGAGGATGAAAGAATCCACTGATCACCTCCTGAAAAAGATCCAAAAAAAAAAACAAAACTCCCAGGAACATTATAGCCAGGTTCCAGGATCCCCAGATCAAGGAGAAAATACTATAAGCAGCCAGGAAGAAACAATTTCAATATTGTGGAAACACAATGAGAATAGCACAGGACCTGGCAGCTTCTACACTGAGGGATTGAACGGCAAGGAATGTGATATTCCAGAGGGCAAAAGAGCTGGGAATGAACCCAAGGGTCACCTACCCAGCAAAACTGAGTATTTTGTTTCAGGGGAAAATATGGTCATTCAATGGAATAGAGGACTTTCAAGCATTCTTTTTTTTTTTAACTGTTCAAAATTTATTAAGTTTTGTAATTTGAAAATTTAGCACTATCATTTATCTTATATTCAATCAGCAAGCATTTATTAAGTACCTACATGTTCTTAGTTAGATGCATACCATAACATGTCTCGGTGATAGGGTAGCATTTCTATAGTTTTTCTGATAGAGAAACAGATATAAAGAAGCTAATTTTATTAGCCAGAGTCTTAGAGTAAGTTGAGCTAGGTCTGGACTCAATACAGTAGTTTGTAAATCCAGTTAATAGCTCCTACACTCTGAAGTTTCTTTATCTCAGCTGAAATACATGAGTGTGTGTGTACACACACATATATACATATATAAAATACATACAAATATGCAAAAAGTATATAACACACATAGAAGCATATATGTATATATACATGTGTATATGTTGCATACATATATTTGCTTATACATATATGTGTTAAAAGGATCATAGGCTATTGTGCTTATACTATACTTATACTGATATATCAAGGAAAGGCAAAGACAATGATGTGATCCTTTAGAAAAGAAAGATCCAAAAGAGGTGGTTAAATGTAGTGATGACATTTGTTAACATGGGAGGGGAAAATAGGAAATACTTCTCTGACTCAGATAAGAAACTGAGCCAAAGCATCTGTGCTGGACTGTCATGTTTTATTCTACCACAACATGATCCTGAGATGCCCTTGAGAAGGTCTTATTAGTTCCCTTTCATTTTCACGTGGGCCCTAAAACAAGATAAAGGTCAGATAGTTAACTTATCCCTCTAATTCATTACCTCTTAAAAAACCGTTTAATTGTTTCAATTAGTACAGCTAGGTGGCATAGCTGTTAAAAGTGTTGAACCTAGGGGGCGGAGCCAAGATGGCGGAAAGGAAGCGGTAACCTCGCTGAGCTCCTCTGTCACTAAGTCCAAAAGGGTAAATCTGAGCGGATTCCGGAGTGACGGAGCCCAGTGGAAGACAGAGTGTGGCAGAATCCAGCACAGGAGGTTGCCCAGAGTGCCCGCACAGGTCGAGCGCAGAGCGCGTGGGGTCTGCACAGCTCAGACCTAAGAGCAGGCAAGCAGAATACACCAGAGAGAGAAAAAGCCCCAGCCTGCAGACTTACCAAGGACGAATCGCAGTCATCTCGCAGAGGGAACGGATCATTGGAGCCAGGTAGGAGAGTCGGGCCCCCAGTGGAGAGAGTGGCTTCTCAGGCTGCATTCAGCCCCCAGCCTGGAAATTTAGAAACTGCCTGCCTGTATGATACAGGGGCTGGAATGGCAAAGTAAATTCTAGCTGCTCCGATCCTCCCATCCCTCCTTCATGAAGCAGAAAACCCAAAGATAAGTCTCCCACCCAGACTGAAACCCCAAGTTAATGGAAATAGCCTCAGGCTTGAGAATCTCCAAGAAAAGTGTTGAACCTAGAATCAGGATGACCTGAGTACAAATAGGGCTTCAGAGACTTATTAGCTGTATGATCCTGGAAAAGTCATTTAACCTCTGTCTGCCTCATTTGTAAAGTGAAGAAAACAATAGCACCTGCCCCCCAAGGTTGGTGAGAAGGTAAAATGAGGTAATATTTGTTAAAGTGCCATCTTATGTGTTTTTCACCATTTCCCCCCGAGGTTTGGAAATTTGTGCTATCTGGGCAGGGAAAAAAATGGACCAATCATAATAACAAAAACTTCTATGGCTTGTAAAGATTTATAACAACACCCTATAAAGTTGTTTGTGAAGTGGCCATCCCAAAGAGCCGGCATATTGTCATCAAGAGCAGGCCATCCCAGGGTGGTTCCATCTCCTTCTGTGGCAGGATTTCCAGATTCGTAGATCAGGGGGATGCCCCCAAACTGGAGGTCCTGGATCCACGAAAAACCAAATGAGGAGCAAGTCGGAATCAGGAGGCAGGCGCAATCTTCTCTCCTCGAGACCTGGGGCCCTAGAATGTCATCAGGGGCTAGCCCCGATAGGGCTCCGGGCAAGCAGATGCCTACCTCCGGAGGCTGAGAGCTCTTCTTATTTGGGGATCTTTGGGGTGACATGGAATACCCCAAATCTCACTGGGGCCTCCAAATGTTGTACCCCAAGAAAAGTGAGACAGAAGATCCCCAAGATTAAATTTAAAAATTGGATTTTATTACCTCGGGACACCGCGGGACTGTCGGGGTACATGGTCACCCAAATCAGACAGCCGACTTTCAAGCATTCTTGAGGAAAAAACAGAGTTTAATAGAAAATTTGACATCCAGTCGCAAGAAGCAAGAGATGCCTGAGAAGAGGATAAGGGAAAAGAAATCAAAAGGAACTTATCAAATTTGAACTATTTACATTCCTATATGGAAAAACAATAACTGTGACTGATGAAATCTTTCTCAATATGAAAATAATGGAAGAAGGGTGTATGGCCATATGAATACATATGTGAATGTGTGTATATATGTTTACAGTTATGTATGGATAGAGGGCATAGGTTGAATTTGATGGGAAGGGAGGATACTCAAGGGGTGAAACTATGAGGTGAGAGAGGAAAGTGGCAAGAGGAGATGGGGAGAGACAAGGTAGGGTAAACTATCTCATGTAGAAGAAGCAAGGGGAAGTGGTTGCAAGGGAGGGGAAGAATAGGAAGGCAAAAAGGCAAAACCACATTCTCATTGAATTTGGTTCAGGGAGAGAATGACATACATACTAAATGGGATATCTCAACCTGAAGCAGAATAGGGGGAATAGGGATGAGAGGAGGGATGATGGATGGGAGGGTATCCTTGTGGGGAGGGGAGGTCAGAAGTACCCACTCTAGAAGAGGGACAGGAACAAGTACGGAATGGACCAGGTGGGGGGTGGGATGAGTGGGAGGTATTACAAGCAGCCTTGTACAATATATCTACTATGGTAATGCTTTGCATAGCTAGACATGCACAACATATACTGAATTACTTATCTTCCCAGAGGGAATGGGTGACAAGGGAGGAAGGAAATGGATCTGAAATTCGAGGTCTTAAGATTAAATGTTTCAAATATATATAAATACTATTATTAATATTCTTTTGTTTTTAATTGGGAGATAAGATATGCAGGCATTGGGACACAGAGATTCACCTTCCTCTAATGGAAAAGTCGAAGGGAGTATGGGAGAAGATATGGGAGATAGCAGATTGGAGGAAGCGATATCTTGTGGGATTGCTATTCTGGGAGGGTGGATAGGGAAAAACAGGGGGGAACATAATTGTAACTCAAAATCTGGCAGACATGCATGATGTAAAACAGAAGTTAATAAAGCATTTGTTTAAGAAAAAAAGAGATGAAAAATGCTATCCATCCCCAGAGAAAGAACTCATGATGTTTAAATACATATTGGACTACTTTTTTAAAACTCTTTACTTTTCTTCAGATTTTTCCCATTTTCTCTCACAACCTTACTATTATGGATATATTTTACAAAAGTACACATGTATAACCTATATTGAATTGTTTAACTTCCCAGTAAGGGTCGTCAAGAGGGAGGAAGGGAAAGAATCTGAAATTCAAAGTTTTAAAATCAAACGTTAATATATATATATATATATATATATACACATATATGTATGTATGTATGTATGTATGTACATATATATGTATGTACATATACTGTTATTACTATTAATTTGCATGCAACTGGGAAAGAAGATATAAAGGCTGTGGTTGAAAGAGATCCACCATGTCCTACTGGAAAGTCAGAGGGAGGATGGGGGAAGATATGGGAGAGAGCAGTTTGGGGGGGGGGTATTCAGTGGGATCGCTATTTTGGGGTGTTGGTTAGGGGAAATGGGGAGAAAATTTGTAATTCAAAATCGTGTGGAAATGAATGATGTAAACTAAAAAATAAAAAAAGAGAGTGAAGAAGAAAACAACAAAAAATGAGAAAGAAAAAAACAAAACTAAGCAAAACAAGGACTATATCTCTCTTTAAGTCTGAATAGCCTACCAAAATTGTGTCATTGGTCTCAAACAGATATTTTGAGTTGTCTACATAATATACCACATACAGCAGAAAGTGATTTGGGGCCAAATATGGGAGAATATTTATATCAATGCCAACACGGTACCTTTTGTTCCATTTGCAATTTGTCTTTGTAGGATGGGGGAAAGGGAAAAAAGGTGGGAAAAGAAAAGCATGTGATAGCTTTATTATATATGTGAAAGGAATAGCAAGTTGTACATAATAGATTTGCAGTTTTGTGTGAAATCATCTTTTTATTTACACTATATCATAGAAATGCTTGTTTTATTCCACAAATTAAAAATAAAAAAATAAAAATATATATACATAATATATATATATTATTTTCTCAAATAATATAAAGAAAGAATAAAATTTTAAACCATTAAGCTTCCTTTTTCTCAATTTCAAAATAACTGAGTTTAACCAGATGACCTCTTAGGACCCTTCCAAGTGAAACATAAATCCCATTATACCTGCTATAAATTATTAGCTGAAAATTTTCAAATTACATTTAAAGGGAAAAAAATTGCCTGGCTCTCATTTTATTTTAATAGAAAAATGGAATTCAAGGCCCTCATTTATAATACAATGAAATGTTTTCTTCCAACTGCTGCTATTAAACAATAAATTAAATTTTTTTGTCTCTACCTGAATAAGTTATCCTCAAACCTAGCAGCCAAATTTTCTAAAACTTACATAAAATTTACTCAAGATATATTCAATTACCATGAGTCAATTTTCTTCTAATACACTATGCATTTTTATGTTCAGCCCATAAAATCATATCAAACTGGATAAGATTTATATTGAAATTGTACTTATGAATATCTTTTCACATACTTTAATATGCATTCGATTCACAGCTGACTTCTGAGATACTGAGGTATGAATTGTCTTGAAAATCATTCAACATTTAACTTAGTTCTTCCATGCAGGTAGTATACAATTATGCGAGATCTGTAATTCTTGGATGAAATTGTGGATATATAGGAGTATAACACATTGAAGACAAAAGGAGTGCCCTTTCATTCATCCTGAAAGGACTATGCTTGAATCTTCAGACATCTAAAGAATCAGATACTAGTTTTTAGGACAGCTCCCACTGTGCCCAAGTACTCTTTGCTAAAACCATTCAAAGAATATAAAAGAACTAATTTTTCTCTATAAATCTAAAATTAGTAGAAAGTATAGCACTCAGCATGAAAGATGTTGTTGGTTCTATTTATATATTTCTCTGGTCTTTAGCATCAAGCCTTATGATGTATATCATTGCATAATCATAGGAAGCAGGACATCAAGGTAAAAGTAATTTCAAGAAGTTCAAAAATGGCAAGGCACTGCAAAAAATAAAAGTGCTGAAAATAAGGCCATTTCTTCAATCATTATCAGAGCATTACTTTCAACTTGAAGGTCTCTAGTTCTGGTGCTGTATTCTGTGTGCCATAAGTCTAAAAGTTACAATTATAGATTATTCAGTGAGATAAATATTTACAAAACAAAATTAAATGTGAAAGTATCTTCAATACCAGTAGTCAAGCAGCAGAATCAGTGAACTATTGAATCCATTGCATTTTAATTGAGTTAATGTATATAAAATGCTTTGTAAACCTTAAAGCATCATAAAAATGCTAATCATAATTATAGATATAATGTTATATATTATAGATGCTAGATATCATATTATATACTTTATATCATAGTTATTTCATATGAATTATTAATGCTCCTTCAACAATATGGTTTTTGTAAATTGTTTACTATTTAAATAAAATATTAATTTATTAAAATTATTTCTCATTTATGAACAATTATCTGTTTCCTCTGTCAGCAATCCATGTTGCCTCATTATTATGTCATAGCCATCGTTAGGGATTTGTGATTTCATCAGTTCTGCTACTTCCTCCATTGATACAGATATGAGTTTCTCTATGATGTAATAAACAGTCTTCAAATGTTGCTATAGTCAACAAACTCAACTAATCAATTGTACTTAAAAAACCCCACAATACACACCACAAAACAGCACAGTTCTGAAAAATAACAATATATTGAGCCATTTTTCTAAGTACCTCATTAAGTATGAAGGGAAAAGTATTGGGTGACAGAGCAAGGATCGTAAGTTTAGAAGTAAATGTATCTTCATAAATGATCTCATGCAAGTTCCTCACTTTACCTATGAGAAAAATGAAGCTCAGAGAAAAGTGGCTTTTTCAATGACACATAAATAACAAATGACAGGTGAAATTCAAACCCATGTCCTCTGACTACAAATCCAGTATTCTATTCAATCATACTTCTGCTAGTACCACTTCTCAAATGGAACCAATTAAAGCAATTTCTTTCAGTCTTTCTAAACTGTTAATAAATTACTGGTTGCAAGTAGTACATTTAGTGTCTTTGTGCTTTGAATGTGATGAACTTGAAATCAACACATAAGTTATCATTGGAATACAAATGTGTATATAGTACTGGAAACATTCACCAAACATGCTAGGAATACATTCCCTAAAATAGCACTTCTCTTTCTAACAACAAAACAAAACGAAAACCAAATCCTGCTTCAAGCTAGGTCAAAGAGTTCCATCTTTTGAGCAAGAGAACAATAGAAAATGTAATTACATTTAAAGGCCATCATAATACCATTGAGGTCTGGGGGAAAGAATAGTAGCTGTATTATAGATGTTCCACTTTATAATCCTCTCATCAGTAAAATGAGGGAAATAATGCTTCCCTATGTAAGTCATAGGGCTATAAAATGAAATAGTATATGTGAAAGTACTTTGAGGAATCTATAAAGTATCATTATTATTATGATCAGAGATGCATTGCTCAGTGCATAGGAGAAATAATTTGATCAATTATATAATAAAATTCATTGAATCATGAGTCATCTCAAAAATTACTTTTATAAACTATGTTTCATCTACCCAGGTATCTGAGTAGAATGTTTTATTGACCACTGAGGTAGAATTCCAACATTCACCCAATTTTCAGGTCCTTAAACATGTAAAATACCTATCACACGAGTTAATTAGTCGATCAGTTAATTGATCAATCAACAAACAAGAGCCTACTATATTTCAGGCACCATACTGAGCACTGTAGATTTTAAGACAAAACAAAAATTGTCCCAGTCTCCAAAGAATTTATCTTATATTGGGGAAACAACATCTACACATATAAGAAAATGTAAAATATACATAAAATAAAACATAACAAGGAAACATTAGTAGCTAGGAAGAATCAGGAAAGGCTTCACGAGAAAGTGACTTTGGCTGAAGTGCATAGTGTAAGAAGGGGAGGGAAGAGCTATTATTATCACCATTATGCAACTGAGGAAATTGAGGCAGACGACAGTTAAATGACTTAGTCAGGGTTACAGAGATGTTAAGTGTCTAGAGCCAGGTTTGAACTCCAATCTAAGGAAGTCATTAAATTGGGACTGCTTTAATTAATGGATGCAGAAAAAGAGTCAAACAGAGAGTTTGCCCCTTTATTTTGTGAGAGAATTAGCTAAGTGTAAAATGCTGTATAGACTATCTTTATAATAGTTCAACACTGAAGATACAGGAAGGGCACAAAGAAAAAACATTTCACTGAAAGAGGGCTTGGGAAAACCCTTTTAGATCTTGGAAGTGTGAAGCACTTGACTGTTAATAACAGGAAATGAGGGAAGACAAGTATTCATGATAGCAGTGGTCACATTTTCACAGATTCTCAAAATAGCAAAATATTATTCATTCCCATTCCTTTTTTTTTCTTTAAAGTGAAAATATAGGGCAGATTTTGAAATGTTAGAATTATCAATGCTCAGTTTTCTCTGAGAAATTAGAAAATATTTCATAGACATTGACATATTTCCAAATAAAATCTTTCCTAAACCAAATTCATTTTATATGCTTATAAATTAATGCTTCAGATCAGCTATTTACATAATTATAATTCCTATCTTTTACCTTTTAATGCCACCCTCTTATAAACCCATGGGTAAGTTTATTTGCAAGAGCCTCATATAAAACAGTAAAAATAAATTTAAAAAATCAAAACTTTTTTATTTCATACTTGCAAACCTTCCTGTGCACTTTAATGGCCAATATACACTGAATAAAGAAAAAGTAACACTTGAAAAAGTTAAACAGATGTCTAGGGAGCAAGGCTCTCTTATTCCTTGTAAATACAGGGCATTTTTTGTTTTCTATTATAGTACAATATACTTGTCAAGGCACTGAAATACCCTAGCTATTTCTGCTACCTGGATGGATCTTTTCACATTAGCTAATTACAGGGAAGGAGCTAAAAACCTGGAAGACATTAAAACATATTAAATATTGTGCATAATGAATTTATTTCTGTCCTCTGTGTTTTATAAGAAAAGAGAAAGATTAAAAAAGAGAGATAAAGTTGTAAAAGAGATAGGAACTTCAAATTGGAAGAAGAAACGAAGTACAATGGTCATAATGTCCTAATCAGGAAAATATTTTAATTTATATTTCAGACTTATAGACAAACCTATTTAACTCTGTAAGTTATTCAGTTTATATTAATTGAGTCTGCCTTGGAGCTTCAGGTTGATAGTTATTCATTTTGGTTAGAATTTATTTTATACAATTTATATAAGAATTTGATTTTGTTATCGTATCAAAGTTCCCAGGATATAATTTATACATATATCAGTACTTGAGGCAAGGGCACAAGTGGATGGCTGGTACAATATATGTAACCCAAGTAAGAGGTGATGAGTCTGTACAAGGGTGATGGCAATGTGAGTAAGGAGAGGGTGACACATATGTGAAGGCATAACTGATAAGATCTAACAAAAGATCGATTATGTGGGATGAATAAAGCTATGTGAAGAGATGAGAATGACATTGAGATTAACAGCCTGGTGCATGGGAAAAAATGGTGGTCATCTTTCCAGTATTAGAAAGGCTGAAAAGAGAGAGGGTTTGGGGGTGAAAATAATGAATTTTGTTTGGGGCATGATGAGTTTGAGAATAATATAGGTCATCCAATTGACATCAGTTGATTATGTTGGAGCCCGAGAGAGAGAGAGAGAGAGAGAGAGAGAGAGAGAGAGAGAGAGAGAGAGAGAGAGAGATTAGTGCTGGATATATAGATCTGGGAGTCAACTGTAAAGAGAGCCCATGATGAGCCCTTGGGAGCTCATGAGATCACTCAAAAAGACAGTATAGATGGAAAAGGGAAGATGGCAAAGACGTAACTTTGGGAGTTCTCCAAGATTAGTGAGCATGAACTAATATCCAGGAAAGGAAATGAGAGGAGCAGGCAAATAAATGGGAGGAAAATACAAAATTCAGTGCTTTGAAACTCTAGAGAGGAGAAACTTAGCAAATTAATTTTTAAAATCTAACTTCAGGATAATAGTATTGGAAGAGACAGAATAAATCACCTAATTCAAAATCTGAAGCATTACCATTTATTTTCATTCTGTGAAATTAAGCATCTACTCGTACTTTTCATCACTTCAGGGTCTACAGAGCAAGAAGTAAGCATTTCTGTTATTATTACTGCCACCGCAATTGTCACTGCCTCAGCCCTGGCCCCTACCCCCATATTATACAGAAATGGGACTTGAAGGCTTCCTCAACATGTGAATGTCTAGCTGCTTTTTCATGAGAATTATGATGCAAAGAAACAGAAAAGTCAGGTGAGATCTAATCATCTCGATCACCATGTGACCTTCACATTCACAACCATTTTGATTACCATTGATCTTCCCATACCCTTCTCTAATCACATTTTTACTTCCTATTTTCTTAATTCATGTTATTAAGAAACGTCATGTTCTGAGAAGAAGCAGAACATGATAGATCAAGAACTGACCTTGAAGCAAGGAAGATTTAGATTCAAGATTTGCCTCTGATAGATACTTTTTTAAATGAAAGTGGGCAAATGTCTGAGAAAATAATTGATTTTCATTGGTAGAAGGAGTTTCTTCAACTGAGATTCCCCTATACCAATGGACTCATAGGTTTAATCCCTATCCTCTCTACATCATTTGATCAGGCAAAAGCCCTTTTTTTATTACTGTCTCTCTCCATGAATTCAATCCTTTCTAACACACTTCTATTCCTCCCCAGTCTGAATATTCATTTGTCTATGCCTTCAAATTCTTTCCAATTCGAGCATTCTGGGAAAAGGAAAAACTATTTTTGAGGTTTCAAAAGAAAAATAATTGATCTGAGAAAGTAATATAAATGTAATAGTAAGTCGTGGTGGGAGGGTTTCAAAGAGTTACAGGGGAGAGTGGAACTTGTATTCATCAAATAGGGTAAATTCCCATGATGCCTAGTCCAGACAAAATGTCAAGAAATCTCGAAATTTCTGGTGGTCCATTTCAAAATGAGCTCAGAAATCATCTCAACCAACAAATATTTGATATCCTTGCCAAATGGAAAGTCATGCTGCCCATGAGCAACACCAGTTTGGAATACAAAATATTTATGAAATGCTATAGAGAAGGATGGTGAAAAATGATCAGTATCACCTCATAAGCTAGTGAAAAGGGATGGAAATAAAAATAAGTCTTGCAGAAATATTGGTGTCAGGTACTTGTAAACCACATCATCCCAAGACCATGGCTAGATGAAATTGACAGAAGCAGCTCCTATCCCAAAAAATGGATGGGAAAATAGCAGTTTATCTGCTTTTCTGTAATACCTATTTTCTTAATCAGTGATAATGGAGCCACCAGATTTGAACCCAGATGTCTTGGTTCTTGATCTTTTATAAGAATGGATGGAATACCTGGATCATATCTAACACTCACCAAGGTCACTGACCGCAGAGGCAAACAGCTTTCAAAGAACTGAAGATTTTATCACATGATATTTCAGGACAGGCATGATTCCAAAAGGATGGAACAAATTCAGATAATATTTTATTCTACTCTCCTCCCCACCCGGGGAGAAGTGATACAGAGAATGTCAATAGTTGGTTACCCATATGCCTTCTCTCTCACTTTATAGTATCTTTGTCTTTATGAGAATCATCATCCTTTGTGAAATTAGAAGGAGGAAACAATTCAGCTTTTATTAATGATTTTCCACAGTAGATCACTTCATTCTAGTCACAAAAATGACTGAAATCAACATTTAATATAAGATCCTTCTTTATTTTTTACATTGATTATAACGAAAAATTTGACAGGGAGACTGACACATATACTACTATTGTAAAAATATCCCATGGTTCACAACTGTTTGTTACTGTCTTGGAGGATGCCCTGCAGAAAGTTCCAATCATTTTCCAGATGCCTCGATCTAGAGATGAATGTGCTAACTACATTAAGCCTGAAGCTATTATGTCCCATAGTTTGTCTATCACTCCATCTTCAGCACTGATATCGGTGAATTTTCGTAGTGGTCTTTTTGCAAACACTTGGCATTAGTATGGCAATATATAATGACTGAATATTCCATGAAATAACATTTACCTGTTATGTTTGGCCATTTGACAGAATTCAGTCCACTAATTCCTCTTAACCTCTCCTTTGAAGAATACCTATGAGCCATCTTTGCACTTAGCTACAACTCAATTTCTTCTTGTGGTTTCATTTATAAGAAAGAATATAATGATTCAATTCTTCCAACAGCAGGTCCTCTAATTAGTCACTGGATAATGATCTCACACATATAGCACAAACTGCCAAATGAAGTTTGTCAATGATATAAAAACTGTGAATCTTAGCACCCTCCTTTGTCCTCTTTCCCACTATTCTGTCACTATCATGACAGAACTTGAAGGATAAGATTACACAGGAATAAGGTTAACATTTTATTTTTCTCTATTTCATGGGTTGTTATGGCCAAAAATATTTAATAACCAGATGGTCAGCCTTTTAATGTTATGACTTTCAGTAACAAAGTATGTTGGTCCTTAGAAAAAAGACTTGGCCTGTTTTCAGGGCCATAGACAAAGTTATTCCAGCATGGTAGAACCTTCTAGTCCTTATACTCCACTAGTATAATGCAAGACCTAAGGGTCACCTCCACACCATGAGGAAGCATGAGAGTAGGAGTTTGTGGATTCACTACTCCTTTGCATATCAATAAAATAATGATATATAGAATTCCTTAAAGATTAGAAAACATTTTCTATCTGATATCTGTTCTGATCCTTAAAACAACATATTTCACAGGCAAGGAAACTGAAGCAGAGAAATTAATTGATTTATTCAGGGTCATATAGATAATAAATATCTGAGACAAGATTTGAACACAGTTCTTCCTCATGCTAATGCCAGAACTCTCCATTAAGCTATATAGCCAACTGTACATATATCTGGGACAAACACTGTACATAGTAAATTAGTTTGACCCAGAATTTACTACAAAGATGAGAGGAAGCATTTGAGAATTTGTGTAATGCCTTTAATCATCACAAGTTGCTCTTCAGGGCAAAAAACAAGACAAATTAAAATCTTTTTAAATGGAAATGTGTTTTGTAGTGGTAGTATGATTTGAAACTTAGAGCATTATTATCTCAAAAAAATCAAATTATCACATTATATGAAGGGCAATAGTTGATAGGTGTATGTAGGACTCAGAATATTTCCATTGATAATATATGGATATATAAAGACATGGGTTAGTCATGTAACAAAGTCAGAAATACTTGATAGACTGGCTAAATTCTTGACTGGTAAACACAAAATTTAAAATGATAGAGGTATAGGTCTTTATGAGGTTAGAAAGATCTTTGCATGAAACATCTAAACAGAAGGTAGGTAAATAATTGAACAGGATGAACGATATAGAAGTATGACTATCTGAGCCAATGATGGAAATACTGACCTCCAAGAATTATTGAACTACTATGTAAAAGGTTCTATTTTCCTATAGGCCACTGGGCAAATTCTGCATAGTGAATAAGGAAATAGTAGAATAAGTGTTTTCAGGGGCAGATAGGTGGCGCAGTGTGAAGAGTGTTGGCCCTGGAGTCAGAAGGACCTGAGTTCAAATCCGGCCTCAGACACTTAACGCACACACACACACAGAAAAAAAAAAACAAAACAAAACCTAGTCGTGTGACCTTGGGCAAGTTACTTAACACACAATAACACTCCAAAAAAAAAAGCAAAAAAAAAATGAATAAGTGATTTCATGAATTCCATTTCATTAAATGGAAAGATGACTCTTCATTATATTCTGATACATGGGTAAGAAGAATTAAATAACTCCTATAAATGCATTGTGATATATTTATGATAAAAATGATCTTATATGGGGCAGAGCCAAGATGGCGTAGTAGAAGCACAAACTTGGTGTGAACTCCTACTCTAATCAATTCCAATGCCTAAAAAAAAATACTATAAACAAATTTCAATGCTACAGAACCCATAAAGTGACAGAGAGAAAAAAATCTCCCACTGAAGACAGCCTGAAGGCCAACAGAAAAGGTATATCATGGCACAATAGTAGCAGAGCAAAGTCCCACAGGAGTCCTGTGGTTCAAGCCCAAGGGCAGCCCTGACCAGCAACAGCCAGAGTAGACTTCATGAGAGTGAATAAGCAGCAGCTTTGATAGCTTCCAGACTTCTCAACTCATAAACACCAAAGTAAAAGGTCAGTGTGGAACTTTGTTGGAATGGGGGTGGGTGATGAAGAGCATGGTGATGAAGACCTTGGCACAGGAGAAACATCAGAGGTGGAGTGGCTGTGCTACATGGCTGCATCAGGAGCCCCTCGCATGCAGATTGTAGGGGTACGAAGTGAATATTAAGAGGGTAATCAGTCTTGCTTTACCATGCTTGGATCTGTATCATGCCCTTGGGTTATGGTCCTAGGGTGTGTGATCATTGAGCCAGAGTTTGTGGAGGCTATATAGACATCACCCACCTATTACCTTCAGCAGCTGTGAAAACCCCAGAAATTTGGGACAAAGCTCTCCCCATTCTGGAAAAAGAGTTGAACATGACAAAGAGCTCAAGGGTCAAGTAATTGGCTGCCAATATGAGAGAGAAATGGAAGGACAAACAGATTATAAAATCCTTTTGGGGGGACAAAAAGGTTCAAGGCATGGAGTGGAAGGGAGACAGTGAAGTCAAAACTACTGCATCAAAAGCCTCCAAGAAAAATAAGAACTGGTTACAGGCTATGAAGGAGCTCAGAAAGGATTTTGAAAATCAAGTAAGAGAAGTGGAGGAAAAATTGGGAAGAGAAATGAGAATGATGCAGGAAAATCATGAAAAGTGAGTCAACAGCCTGCTAAAGGAGAACCAAAAATACACTGAAGAAAATAATACCTTAAAAAAAGCGACTAACTCAAATGGCAAAAGAGGACCAAAAAGCCAATGAGGAGAAGAATTCCTTTAAATTTGCCAAGTGGAAAAGGAATTTCAAAAAGTCACTGAATAGAATAACTCCTTCAAAATTAAAATGGAGCAACTGGAATCTAATAATTTTATAAGAAACCATGATATTATAAAACATATCCAAACAAATGAAAAAAGTAAAATGCAGGGACAGAGTCATATGGTGGAGTAGTATCAGGACTTCCTAGGGGCTCCAGCTTTCACCTCCCCCAATTCATGGAAAAGGGAACTCTGAACAAACTTTGGAGCTACAGAACCCACAAAATGACACAGAGAAGCTAACCTCCTACTGAGGACAGCCTGGCAGGTTGGCAGGAATCTGCCAGGGAAGGGCTCTGGGAGTCAAGACAGCCCAGCACAAGCAAGAGGTTTTAGCACCAGGATGGACTTGACCAACCACTGTCTGGAGGAACTTCGGATTACCAGCAGCTGTGGTGGTTTCCAGAATTATTAACATTTGCTAAAGACAAAGGGAGATGTCATTGCAGTGTGGAATTTGGGATAAAGTATTTGAAAGTGTGGTTGGCCTTTTCCCCCAATGCAAGAAGCCCAGGGGTCAAGTGATTGAGTGGCAAAATGAGCAGGCAAAGGAAGTAAAATAAACAGAGCAACCCAAGTTTACACTCCTATTTTGGTGACAAAAAAGATTAAAGCATGGAACAGGAGGAAGACAGTGAAGTCAGAACTCCTGCACCAAGAGCCCCAAATGAAAATATGAGCTAGTTACAAGCCATTGAGGACTTTAAGAAGCAAATAAGGAAAGTGGAAGGAAAATTGGGAAGAGAAATGAGAACGATGCAAGAAGATTATGAAATGAGAGTCAACAGATTTAGGGCAAAGCCGATCAGAAGCTTGCCAGCCTTTCTCATCAAACACCAGTCCCTGATGTATTCTGCAGATTTTTTAAAAAGGGAAACAATCTTCACGGAGCATAAATAAGAGAAATTAGTGGTTATTAAAGTGCCAAACTCAGGTCGGTAGAAAACCAAAAGGGTATTTTAGCATGACTGTCATAGCATAGAAAAGAATGATGAAAGGATGAATAAACAGGTGAAATATATCCCTGTTAGGAATTGTAGACTTGGTATACTTATTCAGTTTTACTATGGTCGCTATCCTAATTGGTGGGTAATAGGAATATCTCTATATTTTAAAACAAACACATTTCAGCAGCAGTAAGTATGCAAAATGTGATTTCTGATTGGTGTGAAGATCTTACCACTAAAAATCATCTACCTTGTAAGACTTTGTAGTCAGTCACCTTGGTTGGTTTGATGGTTGAGATGTTTATAGATGAAATTACACTCCCTGTTGCTATTTCCCATGAAATAATGTTTCCTTATAACTTGACTATAAATCGCTGTTATTCAAGTGGAATTTTTAAAAAGAAAATAAAAACCACAAAAAAAAAAGAAATGAGAGTCAACAGCCTGAGTGAGGAAAATATTACCTTAAAAAATAAACTAACTCAAATGGTAAAAGAGGCTCAAAAAGGCAATCAGAAGAAAAATGCCTGAAAAACCCAAATTTGCCAGATGGAAAAATAATATCAAAAGCTAACCCATTGCTTCAGAATTAGATTGGAGCAAATGGAATATATTGACTTTATGAGAAATCAAGATGCTGTTAAACAGATCAAAACAAATGAAAGAATAGAAATCAATGAGAAATATCTCATTGGAAAAAAGCCACTGACCTGAAAAATAGATCCAGGAGAGATAATTTAAAAATTATTGGACTACATGAAAGGATGATCAAAGAAAGAACCTAGAAATCATCTTCTAAGAAATTATCATGGAAAACTGCCCTGATGTTTTAGAACCAGAGGGCAACCTAGAGGTTGAAAGAATCAACCAAACACCTCCTGAAAAAGATCCCACAAAGAAAACTCCTAAGAATATTATTGCCAGTTTCCAGAATTCCTAAATCAAGGAGAGAATATTACAAGTAACCAGGAAGAAACAATTAAAATATTGTGGAAATCAGGATAACACAGGATCTGGCAGCTTCTAGACTGAGGGATCAAAGGGATTGGTATCCGATATTGTGGAGGTCAAAGGAGCTGGGATTAAAACCGAGAATCGCGTATGCAGCAAAACTGTGTATCATGTTTCAGGGTACAATATGTCATTCTGTGGAATAAAATACTTTCAAGTATTCTTGATGAAAAAAATGAGAGTTGAATAGAAAATTTTATATTTGACAAGAGAAGCATGAGAAGGCAAACAGAGAAAAGAAATAATAAGGAACTTATCAAAGTTGAACTATTTATATTCCTACATGGAAAAATTATAATTGTAACAGATGAAACATTTCTCAGTATGAAAATAATTGAAGAGAATATGTATGTATGTATCTACATATACATACATATGTATACATATAGGAGGTAAATGGGCATATGAATACATATGTGAATATTTTTATATATGTTTACAGGTATACATAGATAGAGGTTACAGGACTAATTTAATAGGAAGGGATGATAATTAAAAGGTGAAATTAAGAGGTGATAGAGGAATGTAAGGAGAGGAGAAGGGGAGTGACAGAATGGGGTAAACTATTTCATAAAGAAGAGGAACGGGAAAATGGTTAAAGGAAGGGAAGAAGAGGAAGGAAAAAGGGAATGGGTAAACCTTATTCTAATTGAATTTTTCTCAGGGATTGAATGACATACACACTAAATAGAGTATCTCACCCAAGAGGAGAGTAGAGGGGAAGGTGATGAGAGGGGGCATGATGGAAGGAAAAGTAGGCTGGGGGAGAAGAAATTTGGAAGCACCCACTTTTGAAAAATGGCAAGATCAAAGTAGAGAATATAACAAGTGGGATATGGGATAGGAGGGAGGGAAATATAGTCAGTATTTAACAATATATCTACTATAGTAAAGTTTTGCATAGCTACACATGTACAACCTATATCGAATTGCTTATCTTCCCAGTAAGGGTGGTTGACAAGGGAAGAAGGGAATGAATCTGGAATTCAAAGTTTTAAAATCAAATATATATACTATTATTAATACTATTTTACATGTAATTGGGAAATAAATTATAGAGGCACTGGGGTATAGATTTCCACCATGCTCTACTGGAAAAGTCAAAAGGGGTATGGGAGAAGATATGGGAGAGAGCAGATTGGAGGAGGGTATATCCTGTGGGACTGCTATTTTGGGGAAGTGGGAAGGGGAAAATGGGGAGAAAATTTGTAACTCAAAATCTGTTGGAAATGTAGGATATAAACCAGAAGTTAATAAAGCATTTGGGGGAAAAAGAAAAAAAAAATAGAAGGCATTCTCATTGGAGAAACCACTGACCTGGAATATAGATGCAAGAGAGATAACTTTAAAATTATTGGACTACCTGAAAGACATAATCAAAAAAAGAGCCTAGACACCGTCTTTCAAGAAATTATTAAGGCGGTGGCTAGGTGGCAGAGTGAATATAGCACCGGCCTTGTAGACAGGAGGACCTGAGTTCAAATCCAACCTCAGACACTTGACAAACTTACTAGCCATGTGACTTTGGGCAAATCACTTCACCCCAATTGCCTTTTAAAAAGCAAAAAATAAAAATAAAAATAAAATATCGAACAAAATTGATATTCTAGATATTCTAGAACCAAAAGGTAAAATAGAAATCGAAGGAATTCAAAAATTGATTACCTTTTGGAAAAGATCACAAAAATTAAACTCCTAGGAATATTAGAGCCAAATTCTAGAGTTCCCGGGTCAAGGAGAAAATACTGCAAGCAGCCAGTAAGAAACAATTTGAGTTTTGTGGAAACACAATTAAGATAACACAGGACCTAGCAGCTTTTACATAAAGGGATCAAAGGGCTCAGAATATGATTTTCTGATGTCAAAGGTGCTAGGACTAAAAGCAAGAATCACCTACCTAGCAAAACTGAGCATAATCTACAAGAGAAAATATGGGCATTCAATAAAATGGAGGATTTTCAAGCATTCTTGAGGAAAAAAACTCAGCTGAACAGAAAATTTAACTTTCAAATATAAGAAGCAAGGGAAACATGAGAATGTAAAGAGGAAAACGGAATCATAAGAAATTTATTAAAGTTGAACTTTTTACATTCTTACAAGGAAAAATGATCATTGCATCTCATAAGGCTTTTCTCAGTATGAGGATAGTTGAAGGGAATATATATGTATATATGTATACATTTATACATACATATATGTATAGGAGGCTGCGTGTGTGTATGTGTGTATATATATGTGAGTGTTGGCATATATATGTTCATTATACATAGACAGAGGGCACAGAATGAGTTGAATATGAAGGGATGATATCTGAAAATCTAAAAATAAAATTAAGGGGTGAGAGAGGAATTTATTGGGAGAAGGAGAAATGGAAAGATAGATTAGGGTAAATTATGTCATATAAAGTAGGCAAGAGAAAACTGTTGCGATGGAGGGGAAAAGAAGCAATGTGAAAGGGAATGGGACAACCTTACTTCCACTGAATTTGTCTTAAGGAGGGAATGAAATACACACTCAATTGGGTATCTTACCCTACAGGAGAATAGTGGGGTAGGGGATAAGAGGGGGGATTACAGAAAGAAAGGGAGATTGGGTTAGAGGGTAGCTAGAAGCAAACATTTTTGAATGATTATGGTAACTACACACGTAATGATTATGGTAACTACACACGTATATCCTATATCCTATATAGAATTGTTTATCTTCTCGGGGGGGGCGGGGGGAGTGGGTGAGGAAGGAAGAAATGAAAAAAATCTGGACCTCAAAGTTTTAAAAACAAATGTTTAAAATTTTGCTTTTTATATACAACTGGGAAATAAGATATATAGGGGTTATGGGGGAGGATATAAGAGAGAACATATTGGGAGAAGGGGTATTCAGTTCACTTGCTTATATGGGGTGGAATCAAGGGAAATACAGGGAGAAAAAACTGTAACTCAAAATTTTGTGGAAATGAATGCTGAAAACTAAAAATAAATTAATTTATAAAAAGAATGATCAGATATACTAGGGTCTCTGTGTATATATTCATTGTGTGATAGTAGTAGAGAACCCACTGTTTTATTTTTTTAAATAAAAAGAAATGCTTATCTGTTATATTTCACCGAGCAAGTAATCATCCAGAAGCCATAAGTAACCTGAGAACAGTACACCTAGTGTTCTTTCCTCACATACAAAATAAAGTTGTTGAGTTAAGGTTGTGATTAAGAAAATGAGACCAACAAATCTAAGAACATGTTAGATGTTAACTGTAATTAAGCTAACAGATAATTCATTCTACTGGTATTTCACACAGTTTTGGATTTGAGATTATCTGTTGGATAAAATAAAAATGAAAATCCAAATCCTATATTCAACCTGTTTTTTTTTTCTTCCTTTGGCTTTAAGTAGGCCCAAAGTTCTTTCTATAGAATGAATGTCTTAATGTATTCCCATTCATACAAAAGTATTGTCCTCGGGAAATATGAGTTTTTTATGAGGAATTAAATATGACTATTTTATATTGCAAAACAAAAAGCAAGAACTCTGGACAACATTTCACAAACCCTAAGTGCCAGCCCTGAAGTGCTATAAGGGGTAATGTAATAAAAACTAAAACAAAACAATCCCTGAATGGCATTTAGGAATAACAGAAGCATCATTTTTAGGTGTGTAGGGGATAGTTCTCAAACTTCTCCTGTACCCTTTCCTGCTACCCAGAACATTCAGCTACAATAGAAAGACCTCAGGCAGTGTTTACAGTGCTCAATTTTTCCATGAAGACACATTTCTTTCTCAATTCTGTCTGTTCTGGGGGTGGAGCCAAGATGGCAGAGAAGAAACACAGGGCTTTCAAACAGTTCACACTTTTACCTCCTCCAATACATGTAAAAAAATGAACTTAACAAATTTTGGAGCTACAGAACCCACAAAATGACAGAGAGAAGATATCCTCCCACTGAAGACAGTCCAGGAGGCTAGCAGGAAGGGACCAGCACAACACTCTGGGAGTTGAGCCCAGCCCTGCTTAAGCCTCAGGGAGGCCACAAATAGCCCATGGCTGGAAGGATTTCAGATCAACAGCAGCTGTGGCAGTTTCCAGAATTATCAACCCACTGACCTGGATAATAGTTCCAGGAGAGAAAATTTAGAAATTGTTAGACTACCTGAAAGCCATGATCAAAAAAGAACATAGAAATCATCCTTCAAGAAATTCTCAAAGAAAATTTCCCTGATGTTTTAGAACCAGAGAACAAAATAGAGGTTAAAAGAAGCCACAGATCACCTCCTGAAAAAGATCCAAATTAAAAACTCTTAGTGATCTTATAGCCAGGCTCTGGATTTCCAAGGTCAAGGAGAAACTATTACAAGCTGCCAGGAAGAAACAGTTTGAATATTGTGGAATCACAATCAGGATAACACAGGATCTAGCAGCTTCTACACTGAGGGATTGAAGGGCTTGGAATATGATACTCTGGAGGTCAAGGAAGCTGGGATAAAAATCAAGAATCACCTACCCTGCAAAACTGAGTGTCATGTTTCAGGGGGAAATATAGTCATTCAATGGAATAGAGGACTTTCAAGCATTCTTTTTTTTTTTTGGTAGTTTACCAGTTTATTTAACACAAATAAAAATGTGCAAAGCTTTTTACTCATTTTCTTCACTCCTCAGTCTAGCATTTGGATTGGTGATCTTGATGGCTAGCTGAGCTGCTCTCTCAACAACCACTTTCCGATTCTTAGAAGAAACATTGTGAGCAACCTCAGCACAGTATGATTTGTTGCACACCAGGAGGACTTCTAGCTCTTTGACATTGTGCAGCAAAAACTTCCTGAATCCACTTGGCAGCATGTGTTTCATCTTCTTATGGCTTCCATAACCAATACTGGGCATCAAGATCTGGCCCTTGAATTGCCTTCGCACCCTGTTGTCAATGCATCTTGGTTTGCGACAGTTTCTCTTGTTCTTGACATATCTGTCGGACTGGTGGCAGATGAATTTCTTTGTCCTCTTCTTGACGATTTTAGGCTTCACGAGAGGTCTGAGGGTGGGCATGGTACCAGCGAAGAGCCAGCAGCCCCTCCACTGGAAACGCCAACAGAGAGACTGTCAAGCATTCTTGATGAAAAAACCAGAGTTGAATAGAAAATTTGACATTCAGATACAAGAAGCAAGAGAAGCATGAGAAGGCAAATAGGGAAAAGTATTCATAAAGAACTTATCAGAGTTGAACTATTTACATTCCTACATGGAAAAACAATAATTGTAACTTATGAAACTCTTCTCAGTATAAGAATAGTTGAGGGGAATAGAGATGTGAGTGTGTTTGTGTATGGGTATATGAATACATATGTGAGTGTGTGTGTGTGTGAGTGTGTGTGTGTGTGTGTGTGTGTGTGTGTGTGTGTACAGGCATACATAGACAGAGGGCACAGGACGAACTGAATAGGAAGCGGTGACATTTAAAAGTGAAAGTAAGAGGTGAGAGAGGAATATAATGAGAGGAAATGGGGAGATTCAGAATGCGGTAAATTATCTCATATAAAGGAGCAAGGGAAAACTGCTACAATGGAGGGGAAGAACAGGAAGGCAAAGGGGGATGATTCAACCTTATTCTCATTAAATTTGGCTTAGGGAGGGAATAACATACACACTAAATAGGATATCTCACCCTACAAGAGAGTAGGGTGGAAGGGGATGGGGGGGGGAATGGAAGGGTGGGCAGGTTGAGGGGAGGGAAGTTGAAATCACCCAGTTTTGAAAAGGGACAGGATCAAAGTGGAGAACAGAACAATTCGGGATTGGGATAGGATGGAGGGAAATATAGTCAGGCTTCCACAATATGTCCACTATGGAAATGTTTTGTATAGCTACACATGTAAACCTATATTGAGTTGCTTATCTCTCCCAGGAAAAGTGTGTGACGAGGGAGGGAAAGAATCTGAAATTTAGTATTTGAAAATAAAATGTTTAAATATATTATTATTATCATCATCATCATCATCATCATCATCATCATCATTATTATTATTATTATTATCATTATTATTTTACATGTAACTGGGAAATAAGACATACAGGCACTGGGTCATAGAGATTCACGATGCCCTATTGGAAAATCAGAGGGGGAATGGGGACAGTTATGGGAGAGAGCAGATTGGGGGAAGGCATATTCAGTAAGATGTTTTGGGGTGCTGGGTAGGGGAAAACGGGGATAAAATCTGTAACCCATAGTCTTCTGGAAATGAATGATGTAAACTAAAAATAAAAAGAGAGAAAAAAATTGTCTGTTTCAACAATTAGGCTTAGTGTATTTATTTGCGTATTTCTGATAGACTGAGAGTTGTTGTGGTCATTGCTGTTGCTTTGGAAGAGGGTTCATTTCTATTCTTTTCTATTCCTAAAACAAATCAGTTAAAGTGTAAAGTCTAGAAATGAACATAAGTGCATTTTTGTGGCAGATTGAATATTTGTTGTTAACTCATTCAGTCACGTCTGACTCTTTGTGTCCCCATGGACTATGCCACACCAATATTGTCCATGATATTTTCTTGGCAAAGATATTGGAGTGGGTCACTCTTTCCTTCTCCAGTGGATTAAGGCAAACAGTCATTAAGTGATTTACCCAGAGTCATATATGTAGTAAGTGTCAGAGGCCAATATGAACACAGGTCTTCCTGACTCCAAACCCAGTACTCTATCCACCACCTTGCTGCCAGTTTTCATATGTGATTACTTTTTTTTTAACATTACCTTTATTCACAAAAGCTAAATGGATTAAGATTAGATACATTTCCATGAAATTTGGGTATTATAAACTTTGTTAAAATTTGTGCCAAGTAAATTAGTCTATTTCTAGTTTTATATACAACAAATAAGGCATGATTATCCAAAAAAAATCACAGAATATTGGAATTATAATGGGCCTGAAATTCCCTTAGAATCTATCCCAGTGGCACTTAGGTGACACAATGGCAGTTAGGTGGCCCAGGTGAGCACTAGACCTGGAATTAGGAAGGATGCAATACATATCTATTCTCAGATGCTTAGTAGTGATGTTACCCTGGGCAGGATATAATCTCTATCTAAATTGATTCATCTGTAATATGGATATAATTAATAATAGTACCTACCTCCCAGGATCCTAGTGAAAAAAAAATGAGATATAACTTGAAAAGTACTTTACAACCTTAAAGAGCTATATAAATTACAGTTATCATTATTTTGTTGTTGATCTTATTTTTAAATTATCTATAATTTATATGTGATATTTTGCTATTCAGCTTCTTTTTGACTACCTTTTGAGGCAGTCTAGTTTCATTGTTAGAAAGTTTCCATATCAAATTAACATCTAAATCCTAGTAATTTCACCTGATAATCCCATTTGTTTTCATTAAAGATTCACCTATCACCTCATTATTATCTTTTTTAAACATCTACATGTAATATAATATTCTATTACAAATTTATTATTTAAGACTACATTTACCTTTAACAGAGAACCAAACAAACATAAGACAGTAAGAAGAGGATTAGACTTCGTGTCAGAAAACCTGATTTCTAGTTCTAGCTCTGATCTTTACTGTGCAATCTGGGTCAACTCATTTGCTCACTCTTGGCCTCAGGTATCTCATCTGTGTGATAATAATGCTTGTATCACACAATCATTGTGAAGAAATGTTTTTATACACTATAATGTATTATATAGATAAGTGTACTATTTCCCACAAAACATACTTTTCCCTTTCATTCAGCTTACTTTTTTCAATATAAAATACATTTTGACCTTTTTATTTTCTTTTCATGATAAAGAATAACATATGTCAAAGCTAAGAAGGAATCAGAGAATTTCTTTACTCCAAATCAATTTGCTAAAAAGGCATCTCCTACAGACTGTCGCTGACAAGTACTCATCCATCTTCTGTATGGAAATAGCCAGTGATATACAGTGAACACATCATCTTTTTAAGGTGACCCATTCTACTGTTGGACAGCTCTAACAATTCCACACATTTTGTCACGTTGAAGTCTTTACCACTGTCTGCATGCTCATTAGTTTTGGTTTCAAAAAAGTCACATTTTCTAGGTTGATACTCAGTGGATAAAATCAGTTTTCAAAGATGTTCCAGGGAAAAAAAGAAAAGAAAACCATCATCTAATCTAAAATGAATTTAATGATATTGTGATCACTCTTTCATAGCAGCTACCTGTAATTATCTCCTAAAACAGGTCTACTTTACTGCTTAGGGCTAAGTCCAGTTTATTTCCTTTTCAATTTGTTAGTGATGGTAATATAATGTAATATAATGAAATTTTTTAAAGACTAAGAAGTAGGAAAACTGGCTATCTCTGTCACTAGCCACCTTTGTGTCCTTGGATCTTAACTTTTTCATCTACAAAATACAAAAGTTAGAATGGATCACTTCAAAAGACTCTTATTTCACTACTCCTCCTGCAAACTAAGGAATATTGTGGTGATAAAGCATATTACAAGTATGAGTAGCCTGATAATGTGCAGCCCCACAAAGTTGTATGAAGTATTTTCAATTTTTTAAATCTTTTCTTGTTTCAAAATCCAATTTTTATTAGGCTACTTGCCCTTGACCAAAACTAATTTACTTGGCTCAAGTCTCTTATCTGTGTTCCACTAAAATGTATCCTTTATGAGGAATCCTACTTCCCAAGTCACCGAATTAAGGCATTTTCTCCTTTTAGCAAAATTGAGGAAGAAAATACTTTTTAAATATCCTATTATATTAGAAAGCAATATTATGTCAGGAAAGCTCACAGTACCTAAAATAGCCACCACCTCATCATCCTGTATAACTTCGAGGGATCCTGATACCACAAAGCAGAGGGCATCCACACTTTCTCCAGCATGATAGATGAGGTCTCCTGGAGCACAGTGAATTGTTTGGAATTCCACTGCCAAGGCTCGTAGGCATCCATCACTGGCCAGTCGGAAGGCAGGATGCTCATTAAAAACCTTGCGATTCAGATGCACACAGATATCTGCTCTCATGTCCTTTGGACAAATGGAGAGGACCTGAAGATAGTGAAATGAGAGACAGAGAGAGAGCGAGAGAGACAGAGACGAGAGAGAGAGAGAGAGAGAGAGACAGAGAGACAGAGAGACAGAGAGACAGAGAGACAGAGACAGACAGAGACAGAGACAGTGAGACATAGCGACAGAGAGACACAATAACAGAGACACATAGAGGGTGACAGAGATCGAGACACAGAGACAGAAACAGACAAAAATAATAGAAATACCACAACAGAAAGAGAGAGATAAAAAGAGATACATACAGACAGAAAGGGGAAAGGAGCAGGGAGAGAAGAAAGGAAATCAGAATATGAAAAGACAAGACAAGAGAGGAGAGCAAAGAGAAGAAGAGAAGAGAAGAGAAGAGAAGAGAAGAGAAGAGAAGAGAAGAGAAGAGAAGAGAAGAGAAGAGAAGAGAAGAGAAGAGAAGAGAAGAGAAGAGAAGAAATGGACACATCACAAACAGGGATAAATATCTAAATATCAAAAGCATTTTAGCAGAAGTACCACTACCAAATATGATGTTTCTAGTTGGTTTTCTTTGTAGCTAAACACATATTCAAATATATAAATTTAACTCTGTATTAGAGGTGAATTCGTATTACCTACCTAAACAAGGACAGCATACAGCAGAAGTAACTTGGCATGCTGACATTGTCTGACAATGCATGACTACCTATATACTTTCCATTATGTACAATACTTCTTTCCTCTCTGAGATAAATTCCTGTCTAGGGAATAAAAAGGTATTTATAAACACCATGGACGGCTTAGGCAGAAGAAAATGTCAGCAAGATAGGCAAATTGTTTTTGCAATCCAAGCTGAGAACATTCCATTCTCTGGCTTCAAAGGACTGCTAAGGGCAATGGTAAGAAGCAAACCATAGTCAACTTTTAGAAGAAAGAATAAATGGAAGGTCTGTACTTAGAAAACTGAGTCAATTAGAAACAGACCTTTATTGCTTATAGCTCTCAGCCAGTAAATTAGATAACAGATGAAAATGGAGATCATGTATAGTTATAGAGTTATAAGAATGTAAGGAAGGTGAAGAGGTTATCCAAAATGTCCCTCAGGTAAAATTAGACAAAACATATTTGAAATTTTCCCTCAGTGAACTATTTCTATCTTGAAATCATCTTTGCATCAATTTTTTTTGCTTTAAATTTATTATTTATTTGATTTGACATTCTTTTCTTTTTTTAAATTTTGAATTCCCTTCCACTCTCCCACCACTACCACACCCATTGAGAAGGCAAAAGCAATAGGACATGAATTATACATGTGAAATCATGAAAAATACATTCTATATTAACCATATCACAAAAAAGCAAAAAAAAGTAAAAATAAAACAAAACAATTAAACTTCAGTTTACACCCAGAGTTCATCATTGTTCTCTAGAGGTGGATTGCATTTGTTTATCATAGGTCCTTTGAAATTATCTTGGATCACTATATTGATCAAAGTAGCCAAGTATTTCACAGTAGACCTTCAGCATTGATGTTATGGTATTATTTGTATTGTTGTATTATTGTATTTTCATTATTGTATTGTTGTACATTATGCATTATTGTATAATGATATCCTGGTTCTTCTCACTTCAATTTGAATCAGTTCAAAAAGGCCTTCTAGTGTTTTTCTGACACCATCCCCTTGTCATTTCTTATAGCACACTAGTATTCCATCACAATAGTATGTCACAATTTGTTCAGCCATTCCTCAGTTGATAAACATCCCCTCAATTTCCAATTTTTTATCCACCACAAAAATGGCTGCTATAAATATTTTGGTGCATATAGGCCCATAGGTCTTTTTTCCTTTTTCTCTATTCTCTTTTGGGGTACAGACCTAGTAGTGGTGAATCAAAGGCTATACAGTGTTTTAGACCTCTTTGGAAATAATCCAAATTACTCTCCAGAATGGTTGGACTAGTTACTCCACCAACAATTGATTAATGGACCTATATTCATTCATTCCCTCCATCATTTATATTCTTATATGTGTGAGCTGGTAGCTCAGAATTGTGTTAATTTGACTTTGTCTAATTAAGAGTGATTTAGAGCATTTTTAAATATGACCATAGATAACTTTGATTTCTTCTTATGAAAACTATGTGTTCATATCATTTGACCATTTATTAACAAGGGAATGACTTCTATTTTTTAAGATTTGACTCAGTTTCCTATATATTTGAGAAAGGATGCCTCTCTTGGAAAAACTTGCTATATATTACTTCATTGTTTAGAGTAGCAGTGGATAGAGCTCTGGATTTGGAATCAAGAAAGACCATGCACATGAGTTCAAATCTAGCTGTGTGACTCTGGACTTGTCACCTAACCCTCTTTGCCTCAGTTCCTCATCTATAAAATGAGCCAGAGAAACAAATGGAAAGCCATTTTAGCATCTTTACCAAGAAAACTCCAAAAACGGTTCATGAAGAGTCAGATATGACTGAACAATAGCATCGATGATAGCAACTTTCCCTGATTATCCCTTTCAATTAGGTTTATTTTTGTTTCTGCATCATCTGAAATCATGGTTGTCACCCCTACCCTCTTCATTTCAACTAAAGCACAATAGACTCTGCTCTAGGCGTTTAGTTCAAGTGTGTGATGTTTTTGTTGGATTCTGATTTCCTATACATTCAGCTTCCATTCTATTGGTTAGATGATGCCATTTATGTTCATAGTTATCATTACTAACAATACATTTCCTTCCTTCCCATTTTCTTCTGTTTATCCTTCTCTCTTTTAATACTGTTGTCTGTTTCGTTTCTGACCAGTGCCTTCTCCAATATATCCTCCCCTGTTTTATCTACTCTATATCTCTTATCCAATTTCCTTCCTGTTTCCCAACTGGGTAAGAAAGGTTTCTATACCTAACTGAGAGAGAGAGAGAGGGTGGGGGGGAGAGAGAGAGAGAGAGAGAGAGAGAGAGAGAGAGAGAGAGAGAGAGAGTGCGCGCGCGTGTGTGGTTGGTTGGTTGATATGGCACTGAATAACATACATATAAATGCAAATATAAACATATATACACATATATACATATATAGACATATCTCTATATAGAGAAATATATATACCTATATGTATGTGTATGTATATATCTCTGTATTCCATCTTTATCCAATTCTAATGAGAGTGAAATTCAATCATTGCCTACCATCTCTCTTCATTTTCCCTATTACATAAAATCTCTTCCTTTTGTGCCTTCTCTTTGTTCTTTTGTTTTTTGCTTTTTAGGGGGAGGGCAATTGGGGTTAAGTGACTTGTCCAAGGTCACACAGGTTGTTTCTGTGTTCATTGTCTGAGGCCAGATTTGAACTCAGGTCCTTCCAACTCCAGGGCCATTGCTCTATTCACTGCACCACCTAGCCACCCTCATGTGTGCCTTTTCTTTGTGAGAAAATCTGTTGCATTCTTCCTTTCTCATCCTCCTTCTTCCAGTGCATCACTCTTTTTCACCCATACATTATTTTTGGAGATCATCCAAAGCTATTCAACTCACACCCATGCCCTCTGTCTATGTACACTCCTTCTAACTAATAATGATAAAGTTCTTAGGGCTTACATATATCATCTTCCCATGTAGCAATGTAAGCAGTTTAACTCTATTGTTTTCCTTGTAATTACTCTTACAAGTTTACCTTTTTATGCTTCTCTTAAGTCTTCTAGTTGAATGTCAGATTTTCTATTCAACTCTTGTCTTTTCATCAGAAATGCTTGGAAGACCTCTAATTAATTAAATATCCATTTACCCTCTTAAAGGATTATACTCAGTTTTGCTGGATAGCTTTAACATGGAAGCTCATAAATCTTTTGTAGTACTGATTGTGGTTGCAAGATATTTCAGTGGTTTCTTTCCGGCTGCATGTAATAGTTTCTCCTTGACCTGGGAGCCTTTGAATTTGGCTATAATATTCCAGGGATATTTGATTCGAGGAGATCTTTCAGGAAATGATAAGTAGATTCTTTCCAGTATTATTTTTCCCTGTGGACTTAAGATATAGAGGCAGGTTTTCTTTGTGATTCCTTTACATATGATGAATAGAGGATTCTTTTTCTCCTTTCTTTTCTTTGATCAAGGCATTAAGTAGTTCAATATTTTATGAATTATCTCTCCTCAAACTGTTTTGCAGTGTAGTTGTTTTTCCTCTGAGACATGTCATATATTTTTTTTCTTTTTTTCATTCTTTGACTTTATTATTTTAGAGCGTCATGAATTTATTAGCTTCTAGTTGCTCAATTCTAATTTTAATAAATTATTTTCTTCACTCTGACTAGGTAGGACATACAATAGAAATGCAGGGCAGGTTCAATATTAGGAAAATTGTCAGCGTAATGGACCATATCAGCAACAAAAGTAACAGAAAACATATGATTATCTCAACAGATGCAGAAAAAGCTTTTGACAAATTCAACACGCAATCCTATTAAAAACACTAGAGAGGATAATAATAAGTGGAGTATTCCTTAAAATGATAAGTATCATCTATCTAAAACCAGTAGAAAGCATGACAGAATACTAATAAACTAGAAGAATTTCAAATACGACAGGGGGTGAAACACTAATGTCTATTACCACAACTTAAAGTTTCTAAAACTTTAGCTTTAGCAATAAGAAAAGAAAAAGAAATTGAGGAATTTAGAATAGGCAAAGAAGAAACAAAGATATCCCCCTTTACAGATAATATGATGATATACTTAGACAATCCTAGAGAATAAAGTAGTCAAACTACTTGAAATAATAAACAACTTTAGCAAAGTTGGAAGATATAAAATAAACTCACCCATTGGCATTATAATAAAATACTATATAATACAAAAAAGAAGTCCAACAGGAAGAGATAGAAAGAAAAATGCCATTTAAGTTACTATAGACTTGGGAGTCTACCTGTGGAAAAAAAAATCTAGGAACCATATGAACACAATCATAAAACATTTTTAACACAAATAAAGTGGGATCTAAATAATAGGAAAAACATCAGTTGCTTATGTGTTGGCTGAACTTATATAATAAAAATGACAATACTACCTAATGAACCTATTCTCTTACATACCAATCAAATTACCAAAAAATGTTTTATAGAGATAGAAAAAATAGTATTAAAGTTCAACTGGAAGTACAAAAGATCAAGAATATCGAAGGAATTAATGAAAAGAACTGCAAGGGAACGGGGCCTATACATACCAGATACTAAATTGAATCACAAAGCAACAATCATCAGAACTATTTGGTACAGGCTAAGAAATATATTGTTCGATCAGTGGAATGGGGTAGGTACAGAAGATCCAGTAGTCAATGACTATAGTAAGCCATTGCTTGATAAATCCAAGGCTTCATTTCTAAAATATATAGGGAAATGAGTCAAATTTGTGAGAATACAAGTCATTAGTAAATGATCAAAGTATATTAATAGGCAGTTTTAAGATGAAGGAATTAAAGCTATCTGTAGTCATATGAAAAAGTGTTTTAAATCACTACTGATTAGAGAAATGCAAATCAAAACAATTCTCAGATACCACATCATGCCTCTCAGATTAGCTAATATGACTAACAGAAAAATGATAAATGCTGGAGAAGATGTGGGGAAATTGGAATATTAATGGCTTTTTGTTTGAGTTGTCAACTGATACAACCATTCTGGAGGGCAATTTGGATCTATGCATAAAGTTCTATAAAAATGTTCTTAACTTTTGACCCAGCAATACCACTTCTAGCACTATATCCCAAAAAGATCATAAAAATGAAAAAATAAAAATAAAAAACACCCATATGTACAAACATATTTCCAGTAGTTAGTTTTGTAGTAGCAAAGAATTGGAAAGTGTGGGGATGCCCATGAATTGGGGAATGGGTGAACTAATTGTGGTATAAGAATGTAATGGGGGGAATGGAACCAAGATGACAGAGTAAAAGCAGGAACTTGTCTAAGGTCCCACTCCAACCACCTCTGATACCTGTTAAATATGACTCTGAACAAAATTTATAGCTACAGAACACACAGGGTGACAGAAAGAAACAAATCTCCCCATGAAGGAAGCCTGGAAAGCAGACAGGAAGGGTTTATCACACCATGCTGGGAGCCAAGTATAGTCCAGCATGAGCCCCTAGTGCCCTGACTTGGGGAAGCCCTGACCTGCAGCACAAACTAGTCAGAGCAGACTTCAGGAGAATGAATCACTGGCAACTGTGGAACTGTCCAGACTTATCATCTCATAAAGGCCAAAGATAAAGTAAAAGGTCAGTGGAGAACTCTGTTGGAAAGGGGTGACAGAAGAGCACTGTCTGGCCCCTGTCCTGGGGGCAAAAGGTGTTGGAGGCATGGGAGATACAGCTCCTGCTACATGATTACCACTGGTGCTCCAGCCCTGTAGATCATAGGGGAATCAACAGCTTATTCAGAGGGTAATCACTCTTGCTTTGATCTGCTTGGATATGGGTCATAGTCTTGTATGGTGGTCCTGTGTGTGTAGCCAGTGTGCCAGAGCTTCTGGTGGCTGTAGAGAGAGCACCCTCCTGAGACATCTGACAACTGAAAAATCCAGTGATTTGGGACAAAGCACTCTCCGCTCTGGAAGCAGAGTTCTACCATGGCAAAGATCTCAAAAGCCAAGTAATTGGCTGGCAAGATGAGCAAACAGAGGAAGCTCAATCAGACCATAGAATCTTTTGGGGGGACAAAATGGATTAAAACATGGAACAAGAACAAGACAAAAAAGTGAAAACTCCTGCATCAAAAGCTTCCAACATGGGTGGCTAGGTGGCATGGTGAATAGAACATGAGCCCTGAAGTCACTTAACACAAAACTAGCTGTGTGACCTTGGACAAGTCACTTAACCCCAACTGCCCTCTTAAAAAAAGGAAAAAAATAGTTTCCAAGAAAAACATGAACTGGTTACAGGCCATGGAGGAATTCAAGAATGATTTTGAAAATCAAGTAAGAGAAGAAGAGGAGAAAAAATTGGGAAGAGAAATGATAATGATGCAAGAAAATAACAAAAAGTGAGTCAACAGCCAGCTAAAGGAGACCCAAAAAATACTGAAGGAAATAACATTTTAAAAAACAGACTAACTCAAATGGCAAAAGAGGCCCAAATAGCCAATAAGGAGAAGAATGCCTAAAAAATCCAAATTTGCCAGAGGAAAAAGGAATTTCAAAAACTCACAGAAGAGTATAATCCCTTCAAAATTATATTGGAGCAATTGGAAGCTAATGACTTTATGAGAAACCAAAATACTATAAAACAGATCCAAACAAATGAAAAAATAGAAGGCAATATTAAATATCTCATTGGAAAAACCACTGACCTAGAAAATAAACAGAGGATAGATAATTTTAAAATTATTCATCTACCTGAAAGCCATAATCAAAAGAGTCTAGAGGCCATCTTTCAAGAAATTATCAAGCAAAATTGCCCTGATACTTTAGAACCACAGAGCAAAAGAGAAACTGAAGGAATTCACTGATAGCCTCTTGGAAAAGGTCCCCAAAAGAGAACTCCTAAGAATATTATAGCCAAATTCGAGAGTTCCCAGGTCAAGGAGAAAATATTAAAAGCAGCCAGGAAAAAACAATTTGAGTACTGTGGAAGCACAATCAGGATAATACAAGATATAACAACTTCTACCTAAGGGATGAAAGTGCTTGGAGTAAGATACTCCAGAGGTCAAAGGAGCTAGGATTAATAGCAAGAATCACCTACCCAGCAAAACTGAGTATAATGTTTCAGGGAAAAAATATGTTCAATCAGTGAAATAGAGGATTTCTATTTTTGATGAAGGAAGTAAATCTGAACAGAAAATTTGGCTTCCAAATACAAGAAGCAAGTGAAGCATGAAAAGGTAAACAGGAAAAATGAACTTGTTAAAGTTGGACTATTTACATTCCTACATGGAAAAACAATCCTTGTAACTCATGAGACTTTTCTCAGTATGAGGAGAGTTGAAGGAAATATATATTTATATATTTATACATACATATATGTATGTATAGGAGGGTATACATGTTTATAAATACATATGTGTGTGTGCATATGTGTGTGCATGTATACAAAGACAGATGGCATAGATCCAATTGTATAAGATGGGATGATATCTAAAAATGTAAAATTAAGAGGTGAGAGAGAAATATAATGGTAAAACAAGGAAGGGAAAGCTGGAATACGGTAAATTATCTCATATAAAAGAGGCAAGAGAAAACTGTTACAATGGAGGGGAATAGGAGGAAGGTAAAAGGGAAAGAGTCAACCTTACTCTAATTGAATTTGGCTTCAGGAGGGAATAACATGCACACTCACTTGGGTAACTTACCATACAGGAAAGGAGGCAGAAGGGGATGAGATGGGGCATGATAGATTGGGGGAGAGGGTATTTAGATGCAAAGACTTGCAAACAGGGACAGGTTCAAAAGAGAAAATAGAATAAGTGTGGGGGGGCAATACTATGGAGGGAAATATATTTAGTCTTTCACAACATAACTATTATGGAAATAGTTTTGTGTAACTATAGATGTCCAGCCTATATTGAGATGCTTGTCTTCCCAGTGGGAGTGGGTGTGGAGAGAAGAAGGGAAAAAATTTGGAAATCAAAGTTTTAAAAACAAATGTTTAAAAATAGTTCTGTTTTGTTTTGTTTTTTATCATGCAATTGGGAAATAAGTTATACAGGCACTGGAGTATAGAAATCCATCTTGCCCTACCAAAAAGTTAGGGGAGAATGGGGGAGGATATAAGAGATAGAAGATTGGGGAAGTATTCAGTAGACTCGCTATCTTGGGATGGGGAGAAAATTTGTAACTCAAAATCTTTTGGAAATGCATGTTGAAAACTAAAATGAAAAAATAAATTATTAATTAATGCTAAAAAATTAGAACAAAAACAAAACATAACAAACAAGTAATGGAATGGAATAATATTGTGGTATAAGAAATGAGGCAGACCAGAAAAACAAATGAAAAAAGTCATATGAACTAATGCTGAGTGAAGTGAGGAGAATCAGGAGAACATAGTTGCCTGTGTTTTTTTTAAGGGTTTGATATTATTTCCAGTATTTGTTGAGCCTTTTTTATCAAGATGTTTATTCTCTTTTCATAATGCACTTGCCTCACTTTGATTTATTTTCCCAATTTTCCTCTATCACTATTTCCTGTTTCTTTAACTCTTCAAGAAATCTTTATAAAATGTTTTTTCTTTTTTTTCTAGGTAGTTAATTTTATTTTTTTTTCATTTTTTAAAATTAAACAAATGCTTTATTAACTTCTGGTTTACATCATTCATTTCTGTCATATGTTGACTTACAATTTTCCCCATTTTTACACTACCCAACACCCCACAATCCAGATCAAGGGAGGTCAAAACAAGAGTGATTACCCGCCAAGACTGATTGCTGGATCTCCCTACATTTCGCAGGGCAGGAGCTGAAGCTGCCACTGAAGCAGCAAAATGGCCTCTGTGCTGCATTTCCTCAGCTGCTTCTCGCCCCCAAGGGAGGAAGCCAATGCGTTCCCCCAATACTGGTGCCAAAGTCAATAGGGCACTAACCTCTCACTTTTTCCTAGGCAGATCTGTGTTGATAATTCTGGAAACATTACAGCTTCTGGTGTTCTGGGGTTCCTCCAGCCAGCTGCTGGCCTGGCCACCCTAGGCTTAAAACCATGGCTAATGTGGGCCTGGGCTCAGCTCCCAGAGCACTGTGATGGCTCCTCCCTACAGAGCTGCTGGGCTGTCCTCAGTGGGAAGTTAGCTTCTCTGTGTTGTTCTTTGGGTGCTGGAGCTCCAGAAGTTGTTCAGAGTCCACCTTTTACGTGATTTAGAATTGATGTGGGGGGAGTGCCTTAGAAGTGCGGTTTCTACTCTGCCATCTTGACTCCGCTAAAAATGTTTCAATAGATGCCAAGATGGTGGAGTAGAAATAGGACTTCCATGGAGGTCCAACTCCCACCTTCCCCAATTCATATGCTGAACAAACTTTGGAACTACAGAGCCCACAAAATGACACAAAGAAACTAATCTCCCACTGAGAACAGCCTGGCAGCTCGGCAGGAAATGGCCAATGCAGGGCTCTTGGAGCCTACCCCAGCCCCACCTGAGCAAGAGGTTTTAGCACCAGGGCAGGCCTGACCACCAGCCAGCTGGAGGGACACCAGAAAACCAGCAGCTGTGCCATTTCTAGAATAATAAATATATAGATTCTAAGGACAAAGTAAGAGGTCAGTGCAGTATGGAGTTTGGGACCCAGCACTTGTGAGTGTGTCGGCCTCTTTCCAACAGGGAAAGAAGGCACGGTGATGCTGCAAGTGTAGCCAGTTCCACATTGCAGCTTCAGCTCCTGGCCTGCAGGCTGTGGGGGGACCAGGTAATGGGTATGAGGGGTAATTACTCTTGATTTACCCTGCTTGGATCTGGATTCCTGCCTAGCATGGAGGACCGGGGATGTGTGACCAGTTAGGCAGAGCATGTGGAGGCTTTAGAGAGGGCACCCAACTAATACCTCCAGCAGGTGAGAAAATCACAGCATTTTGGACAGAAGCTCCCCTGGCAAAAAACCCAAAAGTCAGGTAATTGACTGGCAACATGTCCAGGCAAAGAAAGCAAAATAAATAGAAGAATCCAACATTAGACTCCTATTTTCAGGACAAAAATGATGAAAGCATGGAAAAGGAGGAAGACAGTGAAATCAGAATTCATGCACCAAAAGCTTTAAAGGGAAATACAAGCAGGTTACAGGTCATGAAGAACTTTAAGAAGCAGATAAGAGAAGTGGAGGAAAAATTGAGAAGATAAATGAGAATGATGCAAGAAAATTATGAAATGACAGTCAACAGTCTGACTGAGGGGAAAAAACCCATAAAATATGACATTCAGACACAAGAAGAGATACTTGTGAAGGTAAACAGGGAAAAGATATCAAATAGCAAGAGATACTTGAGATACTTTAATTTGGTCACAAATTAAAGAAGCAAGACATACTTGAGAAGGTAAACAGGGAAAAGATATCAAAAGGAGCTTATCAAAGTTGAACTATTTACATTCCTACATGGAAAAACAATAACTGTGACAGATGAAACCTTTCTCAGTATGAAAATAATTGAGGAAGGGTATATGGGCATATGAATATATATGTGAATGTGTGTATATATGTTTACAGGTATACATGAATAGAGGGCACAGGTTGAATTTAGTGGGAAGGGATGATACTTAAGAGATGAAGTTAAGAGGTGAGAGAGGAATGTGGCAAGAGGAGATGGGGAGAGATGGGGCGGTAAACTATCTCATGTACAAGAGGCAAGGGGAAGTAGTTGCAGGGGAGGGGAAGAATAGGAAGGCAAAAAGGCAAAACTATATTCTCATTGAATTTGGCTCAAAAAGAGAATGGCATACATACTAAATGGTATATCTCACCCTGCGGGAGAGTAAGGGGGGAGGGGGATGAGAGAGGGGATGATGGAAGGGAGGGCAAGCTGGGGGGAGGGGAGGTTGGAGGCACCCACTTTTAATGAGGGACAGGAGCAAAGTAGGGAATGGACCAGGAGGGGGGGTGGGATGGAAATGTAGCCAGTCTTTTACAATATATCTACTATGGCAATGTTTTGCATAGTTATACATGTACAACATATACTGAATTGCTTATCTTCCTAGCAGGAGTGGGTGACCAACAAGGGATAAAGGGAATGGATCTAGAATTCTAATTTTTAAAATTAAATGTTATATATATATATATATATATACATATATATATATATACACATATATACACACACACATATATATATGTGTATATATATACATATATATACACATATATGTATATATGTTTGTATACATATACATATATATATATATATATAAATACTATAATTAATACTATTTTGCATGCAACTGGGAGATAAGGTGTGCAGGCATTGGGGCACAGAGATGCACCTTGCCCTAATGGAAAAGTCAAAGGAGGTATGGGAGAAGATAAGGGAGAGAGCAGACTGTATGAGGGGATATCATCTGGGACTGCTATTCTAGGGTGATGGGTAGGGGGGAAATGGGGAAAAAGTGTAACTCAAAATCTGGCAGAAATGAATGATGTAAACCAGAAGTTAATAAAGCATTTGCAAAAAAAAAATGAATAACTCAAATGGCAAAAGAGGCTCAAAAAGCCAATGAGGAGAAGAATGCCTTAAAAAGCCGATTTTCTCAGATGGAAAAGAATCTCAAAACGTCACTGAGGAGAATTATACCTTCAGCATTAGACTGGAGCAAATGGAAGCTAGTAACTTTATGAGAAATCAAGATTCTGTAAAGCTGATCTAAACAAATCAAAGGATGGAAAGCATTGTGAATTATATCATTGGAAAAAGCCACTGACATGGAAAATAGATCCAGGAGAGACAATTAAACATTGGACTACATGAAACCCATTATCAAAGAAAGAATGTAGATATCATCCATCAAATAAGTGTCAAGGAAAACTGCTCTGACATTTTAAAACTATAGGGCAAAATAGAGGTTGAAAGAATTCACTGATTACCCCCTAAAAAAGATCCCAAAAAGAGAACTCCTAGGAATATTATTTCCAGGTTCCAAAATCAAGGAGAGAATATTACAAGCAGTCAGGAAGAAACAATTTGAATACTGTGAAAACACAATAAGGATAATATAGGATCTGGTGGCTTCTACACTGAGGGAGTGAAGGGCAAGGAATATGATATTCTGGAGGGCAAAGGAGCTGGGATTAAAACCAAAAATCACCTACCCAGCAAAACTGAGTATCATGTTTCAGGGGGAAATATGATCATTCAGTGGAATAGAGGACTTTCAAGTATTCTTGAAGAAAAACGAGAGTTGAATAGAAAATTTGATATTCAGATACAAAAAGTAAGAGAGGCATGGGAAGGTAAACAGGGAAAAGAAATCATAAGGAACTTATCAAATTTGAGCTCTTTACATTCCTACATGGAAAAACAATAATTGTAACTGTTGAAACATTTCTCTGTATGGAAATAGTTGGAGGGGAAAAAAAAAAAATATATATATATATATATATATATGTGTGTGTGTGTGTGTGTGTGTGTGTGTGTATATATATGTATATATGTATATGCATTTATATATGTGTGTGTGTTGGAGGGTAAATGGGCATATGAACACATATGTGAATGTGTGTATATATGTTTATAGGTATATATAGATAGAGGGCACAGAACTAATTTAATAGGAAGTGATTATACTTAAAAATTGAAATTAAGAGGTGAGAGAGGAATATAATGAGAGGAGAAAGGGAGAGCTAAAATGGGGTAAATTATCTCATATAATGAAGGCAAGAGGCAATGGTTACAATGTTGGGGAAGAACAGGAAGGCAAAAAGGAACTGAATTTGGGGGAGGTAATTTGCATTGAATTTGGCTCAGGGAGGGAATGACATATATAATAAATAGGGTATCTCATCCTACAGGAGAGTAAGGGGGAAGAGGATGAGTTGGGGTATTATGGAAGGGAGGGCAGGCTGAGTGGGGAGAGAATTTGGAAGCAACCACTTTTGAAAAGAGACAGGACCAAATTAAAGAATAGAACAAGTGGGAAGTGGGATAGGAGGGAGGGAAATATAATCTATCATTTACAGTATATCAACTATTGTAATATTTTGCATTAGCTACACATATATAAGCTATATTGAACTGCTTATATTCCCAGTAAGGGTGGGTGACAACCAAGGAGGGGAATGAATCTGGAATTCAAAGTTTTAAAACCAAATGTTTACAAATTTTTATATTATTATTACTATTTTACATGTACTTGGGAAATAAGATATTCAAGCACTGCGACATAGCTATCCACCATGCCCTACTGGAAAAGTCTCAGGGGTTATGGGGAAGATATCGGAGAGAGCAGATTGGAGGAGGGGATATCCTGTGGGATGAAATGGATGATGTTAACCAGAAGTTAATAAAGCATTTTGAAAAAAAAATATTTATATATTTGAGGTCACAACATTCATTTCCACAAGATTTTGACTTCAAACTTTCTCCCCATCTTTCCTCTACCCCCACACCAAAATATCAAGCCCACTGAATACAGCTTCCCCCAAGCCATTCTCCTCTATGACATCCCCCATCATTCCACTAACTTTCTAGCAGGGCAAGATGGACCTCTATACTCCAGAGCCTGTAAATCTTGTTTCCAAGTTTCATGGAAAAAACACAGTCTTTTAAACATTTGGTTTTTTAAATTTTGAGTTCCATATTTTTTCCCTTCCTCCCTCCTTACCCAACCACTGGGAAGACAAGCAATTCAATTTAGGTTGTACATGTGCACTTATCCAAATAATTCCCATAGTTTGCATAATTGTGAAAGACCAACTATATTTCCCTCTGTCCTATCCAACCCTACACTTACTCTGTTTTCTCATTTGACCCTATCCCCCAATCTGCCCTCTCTTCTTTCATCTGCTCTCTTATCCCCTACCCCCCCCCATTTTCCTGTAGGGTAAGATACCCAATTGAGTGCGTATCTCATTCCCTCCTTAAGCCAAATTTAATGAGAATAAGGTCGCTCCATTCTGTTTCTTCTTCCTGTTCTTCCCCTCCATTGTAATAGTTTTCTGTTGCCTCTTTATATGAGACAATTTGCCCTAATCTATTTCTTCCTTTCTCCTTCTCCCAATAAATGGCTCTCTCACCTCTTAATTTTCTTTTTTATTTTTATTTTCTTTCAAATGTTTTATTAACTTCTGGTTTGCATCATTCATTTCCGTCAGATTTTGAGTTACAATTTTTTTTCCCATTTTTCCCCTACCCACCACTCCAGAATAACAGTCATACAGGATATTCCCTCATCCAATTTACTCTCTCCAATCTCTTCTCCCATACCCCCTTCAAATTTTCCAGTAGGGAGAGGTGAATCACCAAGCCCCATTGCCTGCAAAACTTATCTCCCAACTATATGCAAAATATTATTAATCATATTATTTATATATTTTTAATAAATGTGATTTTAAAAGGAAGATAAGCTACTCAGTGTATGCTGTACATATGTAGCTATGCAAGACATTACCATAGTAGATAGACTGTAAAAGACTGACTATATTTCCCTCCCTCCCACCCCACCTTCCACCTAGTCCACTCACCACTTTGATCCTGTGTCCCTTTTCAAAAGTGGGTGTTTCCAACTTCCCTCCCCTGCAGCACGCCCTCCCCTAGATCACCTGCCCCCAACCCCCTTGGAGCAAAATTATATTAAATATTAAATTATATATTAATTATATAATTATATTGTATATTATATATATTAATTATATAATAATATAATTAATTAAATTATATATATATATACAATTATTTTTTTTGCTTTTTGGATGGCAATTGAGGTTAAGTAACTTGCCCAAGGTCGCATGGCTAGGTTTTTGTTTGTGTGTGTGTGTTAAGTGTCTGAGGTTGGATCTGAACTCAGGTCCTTCTGACTCCAGGGCCAAAACTCTACTCACTGTGCCTCCTAGCCTCCCCCTTGGGGATATTTTTCAAGAGGTGATCAGTAAATTCTTTTTTATTTTGGCCTCTGGTTCTAGAATATCAGGGCAGTTTTCCTTGAGAATTTCTTGAAGGATGATTTCTGGCCTCTTTTCAATCGTGGCTTTCAGATAGTCCAATAATTTTCATATTATCCCTTCTTGATCAATTATTTTCCAGGTCAGTGGTTTTTCCAATGGGATATTTCACATTGCCTTCTATTTATTAATTTTTTTCTATATGTTTTACAGTATCTTGGTTTCTCATAAAGTCATTAGCTTCCTTTAGCTCCAATCTAATTTTGAAGTAATTATTCTCTTCAGTGAGTTTATGGAAATCATTTTCCTTTTGGCCAATTTATCTTTTTAAGGAATTCTTCTTTTCATTAGCTTTTTGGATCTCTTTTGTCATTTGAGTTAGTTTGTTTGTTAAGGTGTTATTTTATTCAATGTTTGGGGGGGATCTCTTTTAGCAGGGTACTGTCTTGTTTTTCATAATTTTCTTGCATCATTCTCATTTCTCCTCCCAATTTTTGCTCCACTTCTATTACTTGATTTTCAAAACCCTTCTTGAGCTTCTCTATGGCCTGTAACCTCTTCATACTTTTCTTGGAAGCTTTTGATGCTGGGGTCTTGGCTTTGTTTTCTTCTTCTCATTCCATGTCTTGATCTTTTTTGTCCTTAAAAAAGGATTCTAAGGTTTGACTGTGCTTCTTCTGCTGGCTAATCTCGCCAGCCAATTACATGAATTTTGAGATCTTTATCGTGGTAGAAGTCTGCTTCCAGAGTGAAGAGAGCTGTGTCCCAAATTGCTGGGTTTTTCACATTTGCCAGAGCTATGAGGAGGGTACCCTCTCTATAGCTACTGCAGAGAGCTCTGGCAGCTAGCATTCCTCACCCCAGGACCACCACCCAAGACTGCTACTCAGATCTAAGCAGGTCAAAGCAAGCGTGATTACACTTTGAATGATTTCTTGGTCCCCCTATGACCTTCAGGCCATGCAACTACAACTCCATGCCTCTACCATCTCATGCCTTGGGGGCAAGGGCCAGGCAGTACTTTTCTCCACCCAGTTTTAACAGAGTTGTTCCCCACTGATCTTTTACTTTCTCTTTCATGTTTATGGGTTGTGAAGTCTGGAAACAGCCACAGCTGCTTGTGATTCACTCTCCTGAAGTCTGCTTTGGCTATCTCTGCCACTAGTCGGAGCTGCCGTGGGTCTGGGCCTGTGTGCCTGCCAGGCTGCCTTCAGTGGGAGATTTGTTTCTTTCTGTCACTTTGTGAGTTCTGTAACTCTAAAATTTGAGTCATATTTTACAGGTATTGTAGGTGACTGGTGTGGGAGCTCAAGCAAGTTCCTGCTTTTACTCCCCCATCTTGGTTCTGCCCCTTCTCTTACTTGATTTTCAAAATCCTTCTTGATCACCTCCATGGCCTGTGACCAATTCATATTTTTCTTGGAGGATTTCAATGCAAGTGTTTTGACTTTGTTGTCATCTTCTGGTTCCATGTTTTGATCCATTTTATCCCCTCCAAAATTCTGTGTTCTGATGGTGCTTTTCCTCTGTTTGCGCATCTTGCTAGCCAATTACCCGACTTTTGAGCTCTTTGTCACTGTAGCATTCTGCTTCCAAAGTGGAGGGTGCTGTGTCTGAAATTTCAGGGATTTTACACTACTGTTGTCAGAAACCCGTTGTGCCTTCTTCTAGGTGCCTGCCTCAGAATTGTAAGGAACACTGCTTCTCCACAGTCTCAACAAGCTCTGCCACTACTGCTCCTAACACCAGGACCTCCACCCAAGGCTGGTACCCAAATTCAAAAAGGGATAAGCAAGAGAATGCTTCCTCAGAGCTAGCAGAGAGATTCCTACAAATTCCTTCTTGGTCACTTGGTCTCCCCACAGTTTGTGGTCCAGGGTCTGTGAAAGCAGATACCCTGGGAGGAGCTGCAGCCGCCACCACCTCTGTCACCATAGGAGCAGTGGCCAGACTGTGCTCTTCTCTCACCTAGTTTCAACAGAGTTCCCCCACTGACCCCTTACTTTCTTTTTCCATTTATTGGTTGAGAAGTTTGGAAACCTCTACAGCTGCCAGTGATTAACTTTTTAAAGTCTGCGTCAACTGCTCTGCTTGGTGGGTAAGGGCTAATGTGGCCCATGCAGACTGTGCTCCACTCCCAATTTGGTGTGATAGACCTTTTCTGTTAGCCTTCCAGGCTGTCACCTCATGGGTTCTGTAGCACTAAAATTTGTTTAGAGTCAATTTTACAGATCTTGGAGGTGGTTGAAGCAGGAGTTCAAGCAAGTTCCTGCTTTTAATCCACCATTTTGGCTCTACCCCCTCTTTTTTGTTTCTTGCTTATTTTTCCAACCTGTATCTTCACTTAAAACTTTATTTTAAGGTTGAGTTTTGCTTATTTAGGAGTGGGGAATACACTCTCTCGAGTTTTGAGGCTTTTTGTGCTGTTCCTTCACAGCTAGTTTTGGGGATCTGCAAATTTTCAGTGCGTCCAATGTTGTGTTATCTTGGGAAAGGTTTGGTCACTTTTCTCTTTGTATGGCCTCTGTCCTTTATCCAAAAGGGCCCCTGATGCCCTGTAGCTATGAGTAATTGATAGTGTTCCTCTTGAACCCAGAACTAACCAGGTCCTCTGCTCTCTTGTTACTCACCACAAGCACTCATACCACCTTGGAACTCCAGCCTTCAGCTGTGCATAGGCAATAGAGTTGCCAATCAGTGCCAGCTGCACATGCCCTGCCCATGTCAGGAAAAGATATGTTGTAATGTCTTTCTTCTCAGTTGTCTAACCCCTTTACAATCCACTGGTTAAGAGGTCCTGAACCTGCTCCTGCTATAGCAGCCACCTCCAAGCCTAAACTGTTGTTCCTATCACACTCCAGGCCTATACAAACCCTGGGGTAACAGACCTCTCTTGTGTACCTTCTAAGTTATTTTACGTTGGAAAAAAAATGTTTTCCTCTGACCTTTTATTGACCCTGCTGCTCCAAAATTCTATTTGAAATGTTATTTTAAAGTTATTTGGAGAAGAATGTTGAGAGAATTAAGGTGAGTCTCTACTCCACCATCTTGGTTCACTTATATCTAATTTAAATCTGTCATCCTGCTGCTTGAATCTTCTTTTTTCCTCTAGACCAATTCCTTCATTGTGCAAAGAAAAAGAAATTAAGAAACAACATTTGATACATTTGATGTTATAACAAATATTTTGTTCTGGTATTCTCCTATTTCTCTGTCATATAGGAGTAGTGAAAATTCATTAGCTTTTTTCTGGAACTTTCATTGGATTTTCTATTTAGAATTCAATGATCTTTGTTTCAGTCATCTTTTAATTTATGTTGTTGTAGTTATTGTATTCATTGTAATGTATCTTCACTATTTATTTCTCTCCACATAAGTTTGTACAAATCTTTCCACGTTTCTCTGAGATATATGTGTGTGTGTGTCTGTGTTTATGTATGTACGTATATATGTGTATATCTATATAAGTATATATATTTACTTTTTGGAGGGGGGAGGGCAGGACAATTGGGTTTAAGTGACTTGCCCATTGTCACATGGCTAGTATGTGTTAAGTGCCTGAGGCCCAGTTTGAACTCAGGTCCTCCTAACTCCAGGGCTGGTGCGTTATTCACTGCACCACCTGGCCTCTCCTCTCTGAGATTTTTATGGTGGTCATATACAATGATATTGTACTAAAATAATTCACAATCATTTTTTGTCATTCCCCTAATTGACTGCCATCACCTCTTTGTTTTCATTTTTTGCTACAACAATTACCATTCCTATGAATATTTTGAAATATCTTGGACTATATAACTTGGATTTTGCTTTCATTTGAGTATATGCCTAATAGTGGGGTAGCTAGGCAAAAGAGTATGGCTAATGTTTTCTTTTTGCACAATACCATATTAAAATCCAGAATAATTGTAATTTTTTGTAGCACCAAATTAAATCAGCCAAGCATTTTAAGCATCTATTGTTTACCAGGCATTATGTTAATCACTGGAAATATGAAGAAAAGTAAAAAAGAGTTCCTGCCCATAAAGAGTTCACAATTTAATTGAGGAGACAACATGCAAACTTTGAACAAACAAGGTATAAAAAGCATAAATTAGAGCTTATCCCCAGGGAAAGCACCAGCAGTAACTGGGATTCAGAAAGGCTTCTTGAAGCAGGTGGGACTCTGATAGTTTGAATTTAAGAAAGCCACATAAGTCAGGATACAGAGATGAGAAGCATTTTAGTAACAGATGAAAGTCAGTAAAAATGTAAGGAGTCAGAAGATGTCTTGTGTGAGGAAAAGCAAGGATTCCCATCTCACTGGAACACAGAGTACATGGAGGAAGGAAAGGAAAGTGTAAGAAGCCTAGAAAAGTAGAAATTAGGTAAGTAATGCAATGTATAAAGCCAGAATGCCATCAGTGTCCCTATTTTTTCTCAGCCCCTCCAATATTTATCATTTTTTATCTTTACCAATTTTCTGGGTCACAGGTGGAACCTTAGAGTTGCTTTAATTCTCATTTTCTCTAAGGTCCATTATTATTGATTGGTCTTCAATACAAATGAAAAGTTAGTATCTTTCATCTAAACAAGAAACTTGAAATAATTTAAGGGATACAAGTTGAATCTGTCTCAAATTGAATCACATATACACTGAATTTTAGAATTGGGATTTCAGTAGCGATCTAGCCCCATCTATAAGTGAAAAAAACGTCTACTCCAAAATATTCATCCAGTGGTCACCCAGGCTCTGCTTAGGGAATTCCAAAATAGGGAAACCCACTACCTCCTAAAGCCATGTGTTCCACTTTGGGACACGACAAATTGCTAGTAATTCAAGTTTAAAGTAGTTACTTTTCAACCTTTACTGATTAGTACATTAGTTTATTGGTTCTGTCCTTTAAACTCAAACAAAATAAATCTAAATCCAATTTAACATAACAGTTCTTCAAATGACTGAAGAATTATCATACCCTTACTGAGTCTTCTCTAATACAAGTTAGAGATTCCCAGTTTTTTCAACTCATCTCCACATGTCATGGATACAAGATCCTTCACCATCACGGTTGCTTTCTAGATGTCCTTTCAGTTTAACAACATATACCTATGGTCGCTGGAATGAGGTCAAAGGCAAACTTAGGAAAAACTGGCATGAGTCAGAGGGGAGATATACTGAATGATCTGAGGAATAGGCAGAGAAGCTACTGTTGGGAGTCATTAGGAAGGCAGGAATCTCTCCACAGAGCATTTAGGAAAAACCTATCTGCCCCTCACAAGAGGACAAGTATGCAAGCTGCTTTAACCAAGATTACACAGGCCTTGGGAAGTCACAGGGAACCATATCAAATAAAAGCAATTACCTTGATCATATATATATATATATATATATATATATATGTGTGTGTGTGTGTGTGTATACATGTGTGTATGTTTATATTTACATATACACATACACACATGCATACACACAAATATTTGTTGCTATTTTTGTGTTAGTCCTTCATTCGTTCTCAAAGAGGACCATGATATCGGGGAATGATGACATGACTTGCAGTTGACTAGTATTTGACCTTTGATATGCAAGGTCATCAGCCTCACTTTCTTATCCAGAGCCCTCTGGTTCCAGTGGCGAGATTTTCATCAGGACTGTTAGGAATGGCCCAGGATGCAATGGGAGACCCTGGCCCTTGTAGGCTAAGGCCTTTTCATGTTCTCACTTTGAGTGAGTTAACACTCATTCAGTACACACACACACACATACACACACACACACACACACACGCACACACACACGCACACACACGTGCATGCACGCACACATGCATGCACACATGTGTGCATGTACATATGCATGTGTGTATATGTGTATGAATCAATAAACATTTATTATCTACTACATTCCAGGTAATATGTTAAGTGGTAAGGATACAAAGAAAGGTGAAAGATAAATCTTGCACTCAAGCTCACTATATAATGGGTGAGATAACATGCAAATAGCTCTGAACAAATGAATTATATACAGGATAATTTGGAAATTATCAACAGAGAGAAGGCAGTGAAATGAAGAGGGATGAGAAAAGTCTCCCTGTACATAATAATATGGCTCCAAGTGTTCAGTTTTGGTAAGATCATAAACAACTCAACCATAGTTTAGGACGTTTCTAGAGTTCTCTCCTGCGGCTCTCAGAAGTTTCACAGCAGTCGCTCCCTAGTAAAACTGTCTCTGCAAGCAGCTAAAACAGGTTGGGGGTAGCTAACGGGCCTCAAACCCATCATTGAGTTAGTTGGGCAGTTAGGTGTTGCAGTGGATGGAGTCCCAGGCCCGTGATCAGAAAGATTCATCTTCCTGAGTTCAAATCTGACCTCAGACTGCATCACCCTGGACAGGTCACCAAGCCTATTTGCCTTAGTTTCTCCATCTGTAAAATGAGCTGGACAAGGAAACAGCAAAACACTTAAATATCTCTGCTAAAAATAAACCCCAAATGGGGTAATGAAGAGTTGGACATAACTGAAAATTACTGAACAATAGCAATAATAAAGTTCTAAAGCGTAAAGGACTTTTTTTTTTAAACTGAGGTTCCCAGATCTGATAATAATATCCTATATGTGGTCAGGCCAATGAAGATTGCAATAGGACTTTTGCTTCCTTACTCATAAAAGTTATGCCTCTTCTTGAAGTCCAAATCTCATTAGTTTTATTTGTTTGTTTTTCTTTTCTTTTGACTAAGCTCAAATTGAGCTATTCAATTTACTAAAAGCCCAAGTTCCTAAATATGAGCACAATCCATTTAGTATCTCCTCATGCTGTACATATCATTTTACTTTTATTTAATCACCTCTGCAGTTCTTTATTATGGATGTCATTAAGTAGCTTGATTCAAGCAAAATCCTAAAGGCAAAAGTTATATATTTATGTCTATGAAAAACATTCATCTTTGTGGAAAAAGTATTGAGTGCCTTAAAAACTCATGAAAGATTTTAATATACGGTTTCCTATCTACAATCCTACCATTTGTTTACTTGTCTTCTCTCCTGTGTTTACTTAAAAGAATCAGGTCTTCTCTTTCTCTGTAGTAATATTTTCTGACTTCTAAGAGTATATTGGAAATTAGTCTTAGGTGTACCACAGGGTCAGGCTTATTGAGCATGACTAGGATAAGAGATAATATTTAGCTTCTCTAATTTCTAAAATGTTATTGGGCTTCAATTTTACTCCTTTCCCTTTGGTGTGTTTTATTTTAACTTAATGCCATGGCTTGCTAATAGACCCAGTGGACAATTTAAAGACATTAAGATTGGGTGGGAGGTAGAAGATAAAGGAAGGAGGGAATAAGACTAGGACAAAGTACGTTCAGAGCCTTAGCTATTCTTAGATATTTCTATGTTGAACATTTTTTCATTTAAGATGAAAAAGGCATTGGAAAGGGGGAAAATATTTTACATTAAAATGTGGCATAGAATAATTTAATGGGGAAATGGATAGCCCTGTTTCTATTCATTCACCTTGTAAGATTTAATTGTTTTAAGATTCATTTTTGCAATAGCACCATTTTATTTCCTTTTAATTCCTTCCTTTAAGATTCATGCTGTAAATGAAACTGTCTTGCAATTTCTGCCTCTTAATGGTACACAAAAGGAGGTTTTCTATTACTTAAGTACAAGAATTTTTCTTTTGACTCTACTCTGCCAAACAAATGAACTCATTTATTGTTTTTATTGATGAAAGGTACTTGCTGTCTGGATGCTATAAACTTAACACATTAAACCCAAGCAAAGAAATATAACAAGTAAAGGTATACATAGTAATCACTAGTAAGATCCCCTCCTAGCCCTAGAATCTTGCCAGGTGTTTAAATCATCCTGCTCTTGGCAGAGGAGGCCATGAAAATGTAAATATTCTTTAGGCATGTGGGTTTGGTGCTTTCCCCTCTGAAAATGAGTTAAGGGTTGTGGTAGTCCATAAAAGTTTAAATAAAATGAAAAACAAAGTCATGTTAAAAACAAAAAGAAGAATAACATGGTACTTTGTACTATTAGTCCATAGATTGTGATGAGAATAGTGTGTGATGATGTAAAAGCAGTGAACTTGAAATGTGAAGATACTGGTTCGAATTATAACTTGGCTACTTAATATTTGTATAGCCATAAACAACTCATAAACCACTGACTCTTTGTCTGTAAAATGGGAGAGTAATATGTATGCTGCCTATCTCAAAGGGAAATTCTGAGAAAAGTATTTTGTAGACTGTGCTATATAAACATGAAGTATTAGGATTTGTTTGAAATCAGTTTTGTCACTTACTACTTTTGTAACCTTGGAAAAGTCAGTAAATGTCTTTTTTTTTTCCTTTTTGAAGGGCGATTGGGGTTAAGTAACTTGCCCAAGGTCACACGGCTAGGTTTTTGTTTGTGTGTGCCTTAAGTGTCTGAGGCCGGATACGAACTCAGGTCCTTCTGACTCCAGGGCAGACGCTCTACTCACTGAGCCACCTAGCCGTAAACCTAATTCTAATGGTGCAATTTCCTCCCACTCCCATCCTGGGAAAATTCTGAATTAATTTTATCTCTTAATTGAAATGACTTACGGGATACAACATGGAATAAATAGGACAATGTTTTAAAAATTTAGAAATAATGGCTTACAGTACCCACAAAATGACACAGAGAAGCTAATCTCCCACTAAGTACAGCCCAGCAGGCAGGCAGGAAGTGGCCAGCGCAGCTTATTGAGAGCCATGCCTAGCCCCATTTGAGCCTCATGTTTTAGCCTCAGGGAGGCCACAACCAGCTGATAGCTGGAGGGACTTCAGATCACCAGCAGCTGTGGTGGTTTCCAGAATCATCAATGCATAGATACCAAGGAAAAAGTGAGAAGTCAATGCAGTGTGGGCTTTGTGAACCTTGAGTTTGGTAGGGTGGTCAAGCCTTTACTCCCTGGAGGGAGAAGCAGCTGAGGCACCACGGTCATGCAGCCACTGCCATGTGGCTGCTTCAGAGCTCCTGGTCTGCAAATTGTAGTAGGACCAAGCAACAAGTCTGAGGGCTAATCACTCTTCCTTTAACCTGCTTGAATATGGGTCACTGTCTAGGGTAGAGGTACTGAGGTACATGACCAGTGTGCCAGAGCATGTGGAGGCTTCAGAGAAGGTACCCAACTAACAGCTCCAGCAGTGAGGAAAAAGCCAGTGATTGGGACAAAGCTCCCCACTCTGATAGCAGAGTTTTACTGTGGCAAAAAGGTCAAAAGTCAGGTAATTTAGTGGTAAAACGACCAAACAAAGGAAGCAAGACAAACACAGCAGTGCAACTCTAGATTTCTTTTTATGGGAGAAAAGGGACAGGGGCATGAACAAGAGGAAAAAAGCAAACTCAGAACTCCTGCACCAGAAGCTCCCAAGAAATGATTAAGTTGCTAATAGGCCATTGAGGAGCTTAAGAAGGATTTTGAAAATGAAATAAGAGAAATGGAAGAATAATTGGGAAGAGAAATGAGAATGATGTGAGAAACTTATGAAATGAGAGTCAACAACCTGACTGAAGAAAATAACACCTTAAAAAGTTACTAACGCACTATTTCACAAAAAACTGCTGGGAAAACTGGAATAAAATGTGGCAGAAACTGGGCATAGATCATTATCTAATGCCATATATCAAAATCAAGTCTAAATGTGTGCATGATCTAGGTATAAAGGATGATACTGCAAGCAATCTGGGAAAGCAAGGAATAGTTTACTTGACAGATTTGTGGAGAGGGGAAGATTTTAGGATCAAACAAGAATTAGAGAGCATTATAAAATGCAAAATGGAAAATTTTTATTACATTAAATTGAAAACCTTCTGTACGAACAAAGCCAATGTAACCAAGATCAAGAGGGAGGTGGGAAATTGGGAAAGAATTTTTACAACTTGTGTCTCTGATAAAGGACTCATTTCTAAAATTTATAGATAATTGAGCCAAATCTATATGAATACAAGTCATTCCCCAATTGACAAATGGTCAAAGGATATGAACAGGCAGTTTTCAGAGAAAGAAGTTAAAGATGTCTATGAGCATATGAAGAAATGCTCTAAATCACTATTGATTAGAGAAATGCAAATCAAAACAACTCTGACATACCACATCTCTCCAGTCAGATTGGCTAAGATGACAAAACAAGAAAATGACAAATGCTGGAGAGGATGTGGGCAAATTGGAACACTAATGCATTGCTGGTGGAGTTGTGAACTTATCCAACCATTCTGGAGAGCAATCTGGAATTATGCCCCAAGGTCTATAAATAATTTCATACCCTTTGGCTCAGCAATACCACTTCTAGGGTTATATCCCAAAGAGATCATAGAACACGGAGGAAGATTCATATGTACAAAATATTTATAGCAGCTGTTTTGTGGTTGCAAAGAATTGGAAACTAAAGGGGTGCCCATCAATTGGGGAATGGCTAAACAAGTTGTGGCATACGAACATAATGGAATATTATTATGCTATAAGAAACAAGGAGGAGACGGATTTCATAGTTACCTGGAGAGTCTTATACAAACTGCTGCTGAACGAGAAGAATAGAATCAGAAGAAATGTGTATACAATCACAGACACATCATATGTGTGATGACCAACTGTGACAGACTGGACTCTTTTCAGCAATGCAGTGATATAAGTCAATCCCGAAAGACTCAAGAAAGAGAGAAATGTGACATCCAGAGATACAACTAGAAAGAACTGAGCCTGAATCCTGATGGTATCAAACTAATTGATCTTTTTCTTTTCATTGTTTGGTTTTATTTCTTCTTTATCATTTTCCATCCCACCTAGTACAATACGCCTTTGTAATTGGACTAATGTCTGATATGAATGCATTTGCAGATCCTATACTGGACTATATGTTATCATGGTGGGTGGAGGAGGGAAGTAAAGGAAATTTGAAAATCAAGGAACTATGGAATTAAATCTTGTTAACTGAAACTAAACTAATAAATTAATTTTTTAAAAAGTGATTAACTCAAATTGCAAAAGAGGCTAAAAAGGCCAATGAAGAGAAGAATCCTTAAAAAGCCAAATTTGCAAAATGGAAAAAGAATCTCAAAAGCTCACTGAAGAGAATCATTTCTTCAGAATTACATTGGAGAAAATGGAAGATAGTGACTTTATGAGAAATAAAGATACTATTAAACAGATCCATACAAATAAAAAAAAATAGAAGGAAATGTCTCACTGATAAAACCACTGATGTAGAAAATAGATCCAGGAGAGATAACTTAAAAAATTATTGGACTACATGAAAGCCATTATCAAAATAAGAAGCCAAGGGGTGGCTAGGTGGCACAGTGAGTAGAGCGTAGGCCCTGAAGTCAGAAGGACCTGAGTTCGGTTCTGGCCTCAGACACTTAATGCACACACAAACAAAAACCTAGCCGTGTGACCCTGGGCAAGTTACTTAACCCCAATTGCCCTAAAAAAAAAAAAAAAGCCAACATCATCCTTCAAGAAATTCTCAAGGAAAATTGCCCTGATGTTTTAGAGGGCAAAACAGAAGATGAAAGAATTCACCAACCACCTCTTGAAAAAGATCCCCAAAACAAAACTCCTCGGAATATTATAGCCAGGCTCTGGAGTTCCCAGTTAAAGGAGAAAATATTACAAGCATTCAGGAAGAAAAAATTTGAATATTGTGGAAAGAGAGTTAGGATAACACAGGATCTAGCAGCTTCTGCATTGAGTGATCAGAGGGCTTGGAATATGATATTCCAGAGGCCAAAGAAGCTGGGATTAAAACAAAGAAACACCTACACAGTGAACCTGAGTATCATGTTTCAGGGGAAAATATGGTCATTCAATAAAATAGAGGGTTTTCAAGCATTTTTGATGAAAAAAAAATAGAGTTGAATAGAAAATCTGACATCCAGACACAAGAAGCAAGAGAAGCATGAGATCATAAACGGGGAAAAAAATCACAAGGAACTTATCAAAGTTGAGCTATTTACATTCCTACATGGCAAAACAATAACTGTAACTTATGAAACTTTTCTCAGTATTAGAATTGTTGAAGGGAATAGAAAAGCATATATATATATATATGTATGTATATATATGCATATATACATATGCAAATATGTGCATATATAGGAGGGTATATGGAAATATGAATACATATGTGAGTATGTGTATATATGTGTACAGGTATACATAGACAAAGGGCACAGGACCAGTTGAATAGGAAGAGATGATACCTATAAGGTAAAATTAAGAGGTGAGAGAGGAATATAATGATAGGAGATGGGAGAAATAGAATATGGTAAATTATCTCATATACAAGAGGCAAGGTAAAACTTACAACGAAGGGGAAGAACAGGAAGGCAAAAAGCGATGAATCAACCTTATTTTCTTTTTTCCTTTTTTTTTTTAAAGAAACCAATACTTATTTTCAATCAGCATTTTTCCAGCACTATTAGAGCATCTGGGTTTTAAGACCACTCTGTAGTAGTTCCTACCCACTCAGTGGCTTGAGCAGTAGGAGCCGCAGACCAGTCCTCAGTAGCCGGCTGAGCACTCCAATCTTCGGTGAGAAACTGCTGAATGGGCACAGATGGCACCTGTACTCCCTCGGAGCAATCAGCCACCTCTGGTTGAGTAGCAGTGAATTCTGGGGCGGGTGCAGTCCATTCACCCTGAAATTCCTCCTTTGTCACTGCTTTCTCAGCTGCAGCCTGCTCTTCCTTTTCAATCTCCTCTGGATTCCTGTAGAAGTAAATATCAGGCATAACCTCCCATGGGTGTTCCCGGGAGATGGTACCACGCATCCGCAGGAATTCACGGGCCAGCATCCACCACATCAGACCCACGGAGTGAGCTCCCTTGTTGTTACATGGAATGTCAATGTCCACTTAGCGAAGTGGGGAGTCTGTGTTGCACAGTGAAATGGTTTGGAGATTAACATACGATGCTTCAGTCAGAGGCTGGTGATCTGCCCGAGGATCAGTGACCACCAAGAGGAGAGGCTCCCTGAAAGCTGCCTGGATCTGGTTGGTGAAGGTGCCTGGTGTGAAACGTCCAGCAATAGGTGTGGCGCCAGTGGCAGCAACGAATTTCAGAACAGCACTCTGGCCAGTGTTCCTGGACGAGATGACACTAACATCAGCTGGATTTTCTATAGCGACAATGGCATGCGCTGCCAGCAGAAGTTTTTCCCAAGTTCTCTTCAAATTTATGATGTAGATGCCATCACTCTTTCTCTTGTAAATATATTGTTCCATCTGGAAGTCTAGATTGGTGCCGCCCAGATGGGTTCCTGCAGCCAGGAACTTGAGAAGATCCTCCTCCTTCATCTGCAGGACATCCAGGGCTCCGGACATTGTGAAAGTTTCCCTTTAAAGTTACTACAGAAACCGAGAACAACGCCGTATGGAACCCTCTTCGGGGCAGCGCGGAAAGCAATCAACCTTATCTTCAAAGAATTTGGTTTAGGGAGGGAATTACATACACACTAAATAGTGTATCTCACCCTACAGGAGAGGAGGGGGGTAAGGGATGAGAGGAGAGATGATGGAAGGGAAAGCAGGTTACAGGGGAGGGAAATTGGAAGCAACCTTTTTGAAAAAGGGACAGGACCAAGTAGAGAATAAGACAAGTGGGGGGTGGGATAGGATGAAAAGAAATATAGTCAGTCTTTCACACTATATCCACCAAGAAAATGTTTTGCATAGCTACACAGGTACAACCTATATTGAATTGCTTATCTTCCTAGTAAGAGTGGGTGATGAGGGAGGTAGGGAAAGAATCTGGAATTCAAAGGTTTAAAATAAAATGTTTAAAAAATATGTATTATTATTGTTATTATTATTGTTTTATTATTATTATTATTATTATTATTATTATTATTCATGTAAGTGGGAAATAAGACTATACAGGCACTGGGCATAGAGATCCACCACGTGCTATTGGAGAGTCAGAGGAGGGATGGGGGAAGATATAGGAGAGAGCACATTGGTGGAAGGGATATTCAGTTGGATCTCTCTTTTGGGGTAAAATGGGGAGAAAATTTGTAACTCAAAATCTTTTGGAAATGAATGATGTAAACTAAAAAAATAAAAATAAAAAATAAACCACAAAACATTCATTTGGGCAGGACCTCATGGGAGTCTAGATCTTGGGTCCAATACCCATAAACCTCTACCTTTTGGTTCTCTGATTGGGAAAACTACTAATCTCAAACTCTTCTCCAGCCATGTATGTATATGCTTACATCATATGTAAGCCTCCCCCTTCCCCTATCCCATTTTCACCATACAGTTGGAGTTGCCCCCCAATCAACATGGAAGTGCTTTTAAGGCCTGACCTCTAAGGTGCCACCAGATCAGAAAGTTAGGAGGCTATCTCAAACTCAGCCTAATGCTTTTGGTTTCTGGTGCCAGTGGTTATGTTCAAGGCCATAGACCTGGGCACACCTTCTGAAGTATAGAGGACAAGAACAGATGCCCTGTCAGGAAGTGTATGCCCAATTATCTCAACTTTCTAAGCATTAGGGAATTGGGGAGATTTCAGGTCTTTTTTTTGTTTGTTTCTTGAGGCTTACTGGCAGATCCTACTTTACAGAGGGAATAACTTCTAGTCCCCATGCCCATAATGGGTCAATCTTTTTCATTTCCCCAAAATTCACCTTTGGGTTGTATTTTACAAAAGAACTTAAACTCTAAAGAACTTAAAAAAAAAAAGGCTTGTGTTCTTTTGCAACACTATTTGGCCTCACTATCACTTGAATGACCACAAAGGATGGCCCATTTTGGGGACTTTACAATATAATACTCTCTTACAGTTAGAGTTATACTGTTGCCAAGAAGGGAAATGGAAGGAAAATAGCCTACATAATGGCCTTTGTCCATGCCCATAGCTAGAGCCACACCACAAAGGGGAAATGGGGACAGATTAAATGACCCTCTTCTAATGCCTCCACAGTTTCAAACTCCCCCTCATCCACTGCCTCCATTCTCAACACCCACGCATCTCCTGTCCCCACTCCAATATCAACCTGCCCCTCCTGCTACTCCCCAAACTCACCCAACCCCCTGTGTTTCCCATGCCCCCCTTCTTTGGCCAGTCCCTCTTTCCCCTGTTTTCCTGTCCCTTTTCTCTTGCCCAACCCCCATTTCTGTGGCTCCTTCACCTTTCTTGTTTCCTACTATGCATCTTCTCCCCTGGCCCTTCCCCCCTCAGGGACCCTGCTCAGACCTCAGCCCCTGGTCTCTCCGAGGTCCTTTTCCATGTGCCCCCCCCCCCAGGTGACACTGACTAAGGCCTGGGGGACTACACCATGGCAGTCCTTGTGGCATCTTTCTCTATGACCCCCTACTCCTCCTCAATTGCCAGTGGATCTTATTCCTTGCCAGTTGGATTTCCCAGGTTTTCAGCCTAATAAAGTTCAGCCAGCATTCCCCAGTCCCTCCCTCACAAGAAGTGGGACTTCCCATCTCCCTTTCCAAGCCACGATCCCCACAGTGCCTTCAAGATTTTTTCCTCTAAAGGAAGTACCTGCCCCCCCAGTGTGATGATTAGAATGTATGTTCCTTTCTCCATTTTGGATCTCACTCAACTTAAAGAGAAACTGGGACAATACTCATAAGATCCCACTAAATTTACTGAGGGTTTTAGGGATGTCTCTATACAATTCAGGCTTTCTTAGGGTGATTTGCATATCATCCTCTCTTCCCATTGTACCCTGAGGAGAAGAGAATCTGGAACAAGTTCAAAAGTTTGGGGATCAATTGGGCTAGCAATGAACCTACAAAATACCCACCAGGAACAGCTGTTCTTCTCAATAGTGTCCCAGGAAGGGATTACCAAAAGAGTGAGGATAGTGAAAAGAGAGACCATATGGTAATTTGTCTGTTAGAAGGCCTAAGAAATATATTTTGAAAACAAATAAGTTTTCAGAAAGTTAGGGAACTTACTCAGGGTCAAAAGGAAAACTTTACCCTTTTCCAAGACCTGCTAGTAGAAGCTATAAAGAAACATACAAATTTAGATCTTGACTCCATAGAAAGGGCAGCAAACCTTAGCATATGTTTCATGAATTAGCCTGCCCTATATATTAGGAAGAAACTGCAAAATTTGGCAATGGGACCCCAAGCACCTCAGGAACAATTATGGGAGATGGCTTTCTGAGTTTTCAATGATACTTAGAGAAAGAAGAGGAAAGAGAATATAGGGAAAGAGTTAGACACAGAGAACACATTCAATTCTTGGTTGCTGCCATAGCCAACCAAGGGTGCACCTCCAACTCAGTCTATAGGGAAACCTGCTTTCAATGACACATAGAAAGTCACTGGTCCAAGGAGTGCCCTTCCAGCATGCCACCCCCCTCCAGGGATCCCCCAGAACTAATGCCTCTGGGACCATGCCCACGTGACCAGGAAGAACAATGGAGGAATGATTGTCCCTGAGGTTGGAAAATTGATTGAGCCACCACCCCAACACCAAGTTCTCCAGTCTTTTCAAGACTGGAAATGATGGGGAGACTGGGGTATGGCAGTGCTCCCACATTCTCCATCTTTCTTGCCAAGCCCTGGGCAAAAATCGAGGCCTAAGGTAAGGTAACCAACTTTATCACGGTTACATTCTCTGTTTTAACCAATTATTCTAACCCTACTCACCCCTTGACTCATCAGGTCATGGGCATGAAAAGGAAAAATGAAGGGATGTCTTGAGACATATCCCCTCCTTTGACTACTTGAGGATCTGTTGTTTGAACACTCCTTCCTTATGCTCTCCTCTTGCCCTGTCCCCTTGGTGGGAAGGGACTTGATGGTCAAATTGGGGAGTCAGTTTCTCTCGTTAAGCCTCCCATCTCCCTTTTCCCTCTGTTCACCAAACCTCTCCATGTTTCCCTGGAACTATGGGAGACAGTTGAGCCAATTGTTTGGGATCAGGGAATTCCTGGGTGAGCTACTCATGTCACCATTGTTTCCCTATTATGTTCAATATCCAATTAAGCCCAAAGCCTGGGAGGGATTGCCCTGACTCACTCTCTCTAGGGTAGGACTTTAAACAGACCCCACTAATTTCAGAGCATCCTGAAAACAGAGGACTATCAGTGGCAGGTTAGCCACAGGTTCACCAAATATAAAGGCTTGTTTAGATAATATTGACCTAATTCTTTGGGTGTGCAACACACTCCTGAACCTCGAAGCAGTGTGGTATAGAGAAGTGGTTAGGAGAGCTAGGTACACAGTAATTATTCACCACAAAATAAAAGACAAATCCCTGTCCCCTGGGACCTCTTCCCAGAAGGCAGAATTAATAGCACACACCAGAGCCTTAGAGCTAAGGGGAAAATAAAAGAGTACATTTTACTGACTCAAAACATGCTTTACATTTTCTACATGCCCATGGAACAATTTGGGAAGAAACAGGATATCTGACAGCAAAAAACTCCCCTACCAAACATGTCCTTTAGGTTTTATGTTTTGGCCTTGCCATAATCATCTTAAATTCCCTCCAGGGAAATTGTCCTTTAAGCCAGGAAAATTCTCTTTTCTCTACACTCCTTTTGTTCCTGTTTTGTCCCTGTCTACTTAACCTCCTGCCAGGTTTGTCTCCTCCAGAGTCCAAGCCATCAACTTCCAGATGACTTTCAAGGTTATATTCACCTCGAACAGAAACCATAGAGGCAGGGACAGCTCTACACCCCTTGCCAGCAGGAAGCAGTTTCAGAAGCAGACACCTTCACCCCTTTTCCTAAAAGAATTGGGTTCCATTGTTTGAGGGGGAAATGATAGTGTGCAGGTTCACCTACCCAGCAAAACTAAGTATCATGTTTCATGGGAAAATATGGTCATTCAGTGGATTGGAGGACTTTCAAGCATTCTTGAAGAAAAAAAAAAACAGACGAGTAGAAAATTTGACATCCAGATACAAGAAGCAAGAGAAGCACAAGAAGGTAAAAATGGAAAAGAAATCATAAGGAACTTATCAAATTTCAACTATTTACATTCCTAGATGGAAAAATGATCATTGTAACTCATAAAACTTTTTCAGTATGAAAATAGTTTAAGGGAGGGGCAGCTACGTAGCACAGTGAGTAGAGTGTCGGCCCTGGAGTCAGAAGGACCTGAGTTTGGATCTGGCCTCAGACACTTAACGCACACAAACAAAAAAACCTAGCCGTGTAACCTTGGGCAAGTTACTTAACCCCAATTGCCCTCCAAAAAGAAAAAAAAAATGTCATCTTCTCCTCTGTGAGTCTGGGGTAAGAAAGAAAATAATTTAAGGGAATAGAAGTATGTGTGTGTGTGTGTGTGTGTGTGTGTGTGTGTGTGTGTGTGTGTGTCTGTGTCTGTGTCTGTGTCTGTGTCTGTGTATGTATATATACATAGTCTTTATCGGAGGGTATATAGGCGTAAGAATACACATGAGAATGTATATGGGTGTGTGTGTGTGTGTATATATATGTGTGTGTGTGTGTGTGTGTGTGTGTGTGTGTTTACAGGTATACATAGATAGAGCACACATGACCAATTAAATAGGAAGGGATGAAACTTATAAGGTGAAATTAAGAGGTGAATGAGGAATATATTGAGAGGAGATGGGGAGAGACTGAATGGGGCAAACTATCTCATATAGAAATGGCAAGGGAAAATGGGTACAATGGAGGGGAAGAACAGTAAGGCATAAGGAAATGGGTCAACCTTATAATCATTGAATTTGTCTTAGGGAGGGAATGTCATACACACAAAATAGGATATCTCATCCTACAGGAGAGTAGGGGGAAGGTGATGAGAGGGGGTATGATGGAAGGGAGGGCAGGCTGGGTGGGAGGGAAGTAGGAAGCACACCCTTTTAAAAAGGGGCAGGACCAAAATAGAGAATAGAACAAGAGGGAGGTGGAATAAGAGGGAGGGAAATATAATCAGTCTTCCACAATATATCTACTATGGTAATGTTTTGCATTAGCTACACATGTACAACCTATATTGAATTGCTTTTCTTCCCAGGAAGGGTGGTGAGAAGGGAGGAACGGAATGAATTTGGAATTCAAACTTTTAAATCCAAATGCTTAAATATATATGTATATACTATTTTAATACCGTTTTACATGTAATTAGGACATAAGAGGAAGGGATATCCTGTGGGACTGCTATTTTGGGGAGGTGGGTAGGGGAAAAACTGGGAGAGAATTTGTAACACAAAAACTGGTGGAAATGAATGAAGTAAAACTGAACTTAATAAAGCTTTTGAAAAAAAAGAAAAGGGAAAAGCAGTTCCTATGCTGATATGTAATTTAATATATACATAAGAAATCAACATTTATCTCACAGAACAATAAGATCATGGGTCTAGACCTGAAGGGACTTCAGAGGGCATATAATCCAAACATCTATTTTTGCAATGAAACTGAGACCTTTGGAGATTCTGGGAACTTAGCTCAGATTGCATAGGTCACAAGTGTCAGAGGAGGGATTTGAACTCAGGTCCACTAACTCGAGGGCCAAAGTCAGTATCCTTTTCAATATACCTTATACAGAGGGATTGAGCAGAATGAAGAAAACAAAATTTACAAAAACAACACTAGAAGAAAGCTAAGTACTGTGTAACTGTAGATATTGGCCCTAATCCCTTTTTTAACTTTGAAAATGAGGGACTATCAGTGTCTTTTTGACTCCTGTATAAATTGGATTTATATGAGGCAAAGTTATACAAGGTCTTCACCCTCACTTCATCTTCCAGAGTTGTTGAAGTCCAGAGGCAGGACAAAAGTCAAGAAAACTGGCAATGGCCCTAGATGCAATGGATGACCTTGACCTCTTTAATTTATAAGCTAGTTCTAAGTGCTCCAGAATGTCTGCTTTCATTGCTTTCATGGCCCATTGGAACATTCATATCTCCCTGGTCTCCCAGGGAAATTTTCACACGCTTGAGATAGACATCTCTCACCAATGTATTTGAAGTCCATTGCTTAACTTCAACCTGGTTTAACCCATCTGCTGAGACAGATACCAGGATGTAGTGTGTTCAAGGAAGGCTAGTGCATGGGCTATTACATACTTTTAAGGGCTGATTTCTACATTTGTTGTCAACCCAATTCATTCAACTCTTATCTGTTGTTCCATGAAGCCATAGCATACACAGCAGCCACACCAAATAAACTTCTCTCCATAGACAGACTAAATTGGATTGAAAGAAACTGAGGGGGTCTCAAAACTCTTGGTGAGTTGAGGGAAATGGGGTATCTAATCCATGCAAGTGAAGACTTCCCTCATCAGAATGGGCATATGAGAACATTTTTTTCATCAACCGTGAAGGCAACTGAAATAGGTCTTTGTATATGGCCAGAACAACCATGAGTGTCAAATTGTAAGTTTCTCTTTTGGTTAAGCATTGATAGGTCTTTAAGTGTCTCATTTCATTCTACTCCTAAGCTTCAATCAGTGGACAAGCCTGAGTCAGGCCTGACAAAGAACATTTGCCTTTAGGCATCAGGAATGGACCAAAACAATTTCATGGCTCAAATATGGGGAAGACAATACAGGGGATCAGCAGATATGATAACAGGAAATGGATGGCATGCTATGGTTGTTCTGGCCACATAAGTATTCTCAAAGGAATGAAAAGTTGACCTGCACTGATCTGAAAGGGTTAAATCAATCTAAGCAAATTGAGATTGACATATCTGTGAACATTCAACAAAACGAGACAGAATTCTGTTTTTAAAAACCATGCCTTAAAAGTTAAAGGAAAACTCGTGGTTTTAGTAAGAGCAAAGCTAAAGAGTTTTGAACCATTGACTTGACTTACTAGTTGTCCATAACCTTTTTAGGACAGTCCTTGAAAAGACAGTGCCCACCAGACTTAATAAATGCCCATTGTCTTAGAAATCAACTAAACAAGGGAGGAATCAAGATGGTGGAGTAGAAACAGGACTTCCATGAGACTCCTGCTTTCACCTTCTCCAATTCATGTAAAAATTACTCTAGATAAACTTTGGAAGTACAGAATCTACAAAATGGCACAGAGAAGCTAACCTCTCACTGAGGAAAGCCCAGCTGACCAGCAGGAAGCAGCCAGTACATCTTCTTGGGAACTGAGCCCAACCCCATGGAGCCTGAGGTTTTAGCCTTAGGGAGGCCACAATCAGCTGACAGCTGGAGGGATTTCAAATCACCAGAAGCTTTGTCAGTTTCCAGAATTATCAACCCATAGATACCAAGGACAAAGTGAGAGGTCAGATCAGTGTGGACTTTGTGAACTAGGAGTTTGGGAGTGTGTTCAGGCCTTTACCCCCTGGAGGGAAAAGCAGCTGAACAGCCATGGCTGTGGAGCCATTGCTACATGGCTGCTTCAGAGCTCTAGTCCTGCAGACTGTAAGGGGATCAAGCGACCAGTCTGTTGCGTAATCCCTCTTGCTTTAACCTGCTTGGATCTGGGTCACTGTCTAGGTTTCAGGTCCTGAGGTGCAGAACCAGTGTGCCAGAGCATATGGAGGCTTCTGAGAGGGCAGCCAACTAATAGCTCCAGCAGCTGAGAAAATCCCAGTGATTGGGATAAAGCTCCCTCTCTGGTAGCAGAGCTCTACTGTGGTAAAATGCTCAAAAGGCAAGTTATTCAGTGGTAAAATGAGCAAGCAAAGGCAGCAAGGTAAGCACAGTGTTGTAATTTTGGATTCCTTTTTTGGGAACAAAAATGATCAAAACATGGAATAGGAGGAAGACAGCAAAGTCAGAACTCCTGCACCAAAAGCTTCTCAGAAAAGAATAAGCTGCTTACAGACCATAGAGGAGCTTAAGAAGGATTTTGAAAACCAAATAAGAGAAGTGGAGGAAAAATTGGAAAGAGAAATGAGAATGATGCAAGAAAATTATGAAATGATAGTCAACAACCTGAATAAAGAAAATAACACCTTAAGACAGAATAAATTAAATGGCAAAAGAGGCTCAAAAAGTCAATGAGGAGAAGAATGCCTTAAAAAGCTGAATTTGCCAGATGGAAAAGAAATTTCAAAGACTCACTGAAGAGAATAATAACTTCAAAAACTAGATTGGAGCAATTGGAAACTAATGACTTTATGAGAAATCAAGATACTATAAAACAGATCCAAACAAATTAAAAATAAATAGAAGGCAATGTGAAATATCTTATTGGAAAAAAACCCTGATCTGGCAAATAGATCCAGGAGAGATAACTTAAAAATTATTGGACTATCTGAAAGCCATGATCAAAAAAATAGCCTAGAAATCATCATTCAAGAAATGTTCAAGGAAAATTGCCCTGATATTCTAGAAGCAGAGGGCAAAATAGAAATTGAAAGAATTCCCCTATCACCACTTGAAAAATATACCAAAAAAGAAAATTACTGGAAATATGATTGCCAAATCCCACAGTTACCCAGTCAAGGAGAAAATATTACAAGTTGTCATGAAGAAACAATTTGAATATTGTGGAAACTTAATTAGAATAACACACGATCTAGCAGCTGATACATTAAGGGCTCAAAGGGCTTAGGATATAATATGCTGGAGGTCAAAGAAGCTAGGATTTAAACAAAAAATCACCTACCCAGCAAAACTGAGTATAATGCTACAGGGAAAAATACAGTCATTCTATGAAATAGAAGACTTTCAAGTGTTCTTGATGAAAAAATTAGAGCTGAACAAAAAATATGACTTTTAAATGCCAGAAGCATGGGAAGGTAAACAGGAAAAACAAATCAGAAGGAACTTATTAAAGTTGAACTACTTAAATTCCTACATGGAAAAATGATCATTGCAACTCATGAGACATTTCTCAGTATAAGGATGCTTAAAGGTAATATATATGTGTGTATGTATACATACCTATACATGTATTTATAGGACATGTGTATAAATAAGTACTGAGTGTGTGTATAGGCGTGTAAATGTATACATGGACAGAGACCTCATTATCAGTTGCATAGGAAGGGATGATATCTAAAAAATAAAATTAAGAGGTGAGAGGAATATAAAGGGAGAAGGAGAAGGGGAGATATAGAATAGGGTAAATTATTTAAAATAGGCAAGAGAAAACGTATAGTGGAAGGGAAGAGTAGGATGGTGAAAGGGGTTGGCTCAAACTTACTCTCATTGAATTTGGCTTAAGGAAGGAATAACATACACACTCAATTGGGTATCTTATCCAACAGGAAAGTAGGGGAAAGGGGATAAGAGGGGGGAAGATAGAAGAGAGGGTAGATTGGGGGACAGGGTAGTTAGAAGTAACACTTTTGAAAAGGGACAGGGTCAAAGTAGAAAATAGTATAAGTGGAGGGCAGGATACGATGGAGGGCAATACAGTTGGTCTTTCATTTTGCATAACTACATTTCATTTGTATAACTACACATGCAAAACATATATTAAATTGCTTGTCTTTGCAATGGTGGTGTGCGAGATGGGAAGAAGGGAAAGAATCTGGAAATCAAAGTTTTAAAAACAAATGTAAAAAAAGTGTTTAAATGCAATTGGGAAATAAGGTACCCAAGGAGTGGGGTATAGAAATCCATCTTGCACTAATAGAAATATAAGGGGGCAGGAGGATATGGAAGAGAGCAGTTTAGGGGAAGGGATATTCATTAGCCTCGATATCTTGAGGTGGGGATAGGGGAGAAATGGGGAGGAAATTTGTAACTCAAAATCTTGTGGAAATGAATGTAGAAATCTAAAAATAAATAAAGATTAAAATCTTTCTAAAAAAGAAAAAAAGTTTGGTGATGATAGAGGAAAAAATCTCTTGGAGAAGATGGGATGGAATGGGTTCCTTTCAGCAGGCAGATAGATCAGCCTTAGAAAGGAGTAAGTCTACTTGATTATGTGAGACAGAGGTAAAGGAGAAGATAATGAGAGAGAGCATCTGAGTTGTAGAAAGTGAGGAAGAAAGAACAGGGGGTTCGTGGTGAGTCACGTCAATTTTTCAGTAAAATATGAGACAAGATTCTTAATAGCGCACACACACACACACACACACACACACACACACACACACACACACGCATAGACCCAGGCAAGAGAGAAATTTTCTCCATTCATTAAATTAGCTACTAATTTATGGTGAAGGAAAGAAGTGCAGGAAATGGACTTAGGTTCTAGGTGTTATTTTTTTGTTCTTTTTGTTAAAGAATAACTTAATAGAAAAGGATAATTTTGAAAATCATTTTCTAAAACTAATATGAGATAGTTGGCAACAAAACAATAGATTCCACCTTTGAAACAGGCTTTGTAGGGAATAGTCTTGAGTTACAGGAATGGAAAATAGAATTCAATATAAAAAGAGATTCTAATTTAGTCACCAGAAATTAACTGGCATCTCAATTGTATGATAAAATAATAAGCAAAAAACCACACCTAGCACTAACACCATATGATTAAGCAGAGTATAATTGTAGATTCCAGAAGATTTTCTCCATAATCTTACAATACTGACCAAAGAATGGGCCAAGAAAATTTAATTATGAATGTGATTCACGGGGGAGAGTAGCACACTAGATATGGTGTATAGTGTGATATTTGGGTCAGCAAGATCTGAGTTTGAATTCTACTTTAGTCATTTATTAGCTATATGACCATAGGCAATTCACTTATCTTTCAGTGCTTCAGTTTCATCATCGTTAAAATAGAAATGATAGATGGCAGAGTAGAAACAGCCCATCCAAGCCACGATGCCCCCAGATTCCCCCAAACTATGTAAAAGGGACTCTGAACAACCTCTGGAGCCCCAGCACCCACAGAACGACACAGAGAAGCTAAACTGCCGGTGAGTACAGTCCAGCAGCCCTGCAGGAAGGACCAGCACAGTGCTCTGGGAGCTGGCAGCAAACAGGGCGCAGAGTGCAGGGAGCCAAGCCGAGCCCAGGTCCACATGAACCGAGGCTTTAACCCCAGGGCGGCAGGGCCAGCAGCCAGCTGGAGAGACCCCAGAACACCAGCAGCAGTGGCGACTCCAGAATTATCAACATAGACATGCCTAGGACAAAGTAAGAGGTTAGTATCCTATGGACTTTGGGACCAGTATTTGGGGAATGCTTCGGCTCCCTCCCCTGGGGGCTAGAAGCCTCTGAGGAGACACACCATTTTGTAGTTTTCAGAGGCAGCTCCAGCTCCTGGCCTGCGAATTGTAGGGAGATGCAGCGATCAGTCTTGGGGGGTAATCGCTCTTGCTTTAACCTCCCTGGATCTAGATTGTGATCTAGGGTGGAAGACGTGGGTGGGTTTACAGCTTGCCAGAAAAGGAAGTTACCCCCCACATGTTCGGGACAAAATTCCTCTATCTGGCCTTAAAGCCATAGTGTGGCAACAAGCCCAAAAGTCAAGTAATTAAGTGGCAATATGCCAAGGCAATGGAAAGAGAAAAATGAAACCCTAGACTCCTATTTGGGGGGCATAGAGCGGGTAAAGTACTGTGAGTTCAGAGGTCCTGCTCCAAAAGCACCAGGGGAAAACATGAGTGGGTTGCAGGCCATAGAGGACCGATAAAAGGACATTAAAAATCAAATAAGAGAAGTGGAGGAAAAATTGGAAAGAGAAATGAGAAGGATGCCGGAAAAGTATGAAACGAGGGTCAACAGCCTGACTGAGGAAAACAACACATTAAAAAATAGACTAACTCAAATGGAAAAGGAGGCCCAAAAGGGCAATGAGTAGAAGAATGCCTTAAAAAGTCGACTTTGCCAGATGGAAAAAGAATCTCAAAAGTTCACTGAGGAGATTCATTCTTTCAGAGTTAGACTGGAGCAAATGGAAGCCAATGACTTTATGAGAAATCAAGAAGCTGTTAAGCAGATCCAAACAAAAGAAAGATTAGAAGGCAATGTGAAATATCTCATGGGAAAAACCACTGACCTGGAAAATAGATCCAGGAGAGATAATTTAAAAATTATTGGACTACCTGAAAGCCATGATCAAAGAAAGAACCTAGAAATCACCCTTCAAGAAATTCTCAAGGAAAATTGCCCCGATGTTTTAGATCCAGAGGGCAAAATAGAGGTTGAAAGAATCCACCGATCACCTCCTGAAAAAGATCCCCAAAAGAAAACTCCCAGGAATATTATAGCCAGGTTCCAGAATCCCCAGATTAAGGAGAAAATACTACAAGCAACCAGGAAGAAACAATTTCAATATTGTGGAAACACAATCAGAATAGCCCAGGACCTGGCAGCTTCTACACTGAGGGATTGAAGGGCATGGAATATGATATTCCAGAGGGCAAAAGAACTGGGAATGAACCCAAGGGTCACCTACCCAGCAAAACTGAGTATTTTGTTTCAGGGGAAAATATGGTCATTCAGTGGAATAGAGGACTTTCAAGCATTCTTGAGGAAAAAACCAGAGTTGAATAGAAAATTTGACATCCAGACACAAGAAGGAAGAGATGCCTGAGAAGCTAATCAGGGAAAAGAAATCAAAAGGAACTAATCAAAGTTGAACTATTTACATTCCTATATGGAAAAGCAATAACTGTGACTGATTATATCTTTCTCACTATGAAAATAATGGAAGAAGGGTGTGTGGTCATATGAATACATATGTGAATGTGTGTGTATATGGTTACAGTTATATATGGATAGAGGGCATAGGTTGAATTTGTTGGGAAGGGAGAATACTCAAGGGATGAAATTATGAGGTGAGAGAGGAAAGTGGCAAGAGGAGATGGGGAGAGACAGGGTAGGGTAAACTATCTCATGTAGAAGAAGCAAGGGGAAGTGGTTGCAAGGGAGGGGGAGAATAGGAAGGCAAAAAAGGCAAAACCACATTCTTATTGAATTTGGTTCAGGGAGAGAATGACATACATACTAAATGGGATATCTCAACCTGCAGCAGAATAGGGGGAAGGGGGATGATAGGAGGGATGATGGATGGGAGGGCATCCTTGGGGGAAGGGGAGGTTGGAAGTACCCACTATAGAAGAGGGACAGGGTCATGTAGGGAATGGATCAGGTGGGGGTGGGATGAGTGGGAGGGAATTATAAGCAGCCTTGTACAATATATCTACTATGATAATGTTTTGCAAAGCTAGACATGTACAACATATACTGGATTACTTATCTCCCCAGAGTGAATGGGTGACAATGGAGGAAGGAAATGGATCTGAAATTCGAGGTCTTAACATTAGATGTTTCAAATATATATAAATGCTATTATTAATACTCTTTTGCTTGTAATTGGGAGATAAGATGTGCAGGCATTGGGACACAAAGATTCACCTTCCTCTAATGGAAAAGTCGAAGGGGGTATGGGAAAAGGTATGGGAGAGAGCAGATTGGAGGAAGCGATATCTTGTGGGACTGCTATTCTGGGAGGTTGGGTAGGGGAGTAACGGGGGGAAAATTGTTGTAACTCAAAAATCTGGCAGAAATGAATGATGTAAAACAGAAGTTAATAAAGCATGTGTTTAAAAAAAATAAAATAAAAATAGAAATGATAATATCATCTATCAAACACCATTGCTATAAGAATAGAGAATGAGGCATGCAAAGGACCTTAAAAACATTAAAACACTATAAAATGCCACTTACTAGTTATGCCAGCTAAACAGTATTTGTTCAGTTGTTTTCCAGTCATATTTGACTGTTCATGATCCAATTCGGGGTTTTCTTAGCACAGGTACTCGAGTAATTTTCCATTTCCTTCTCCAGCCCAATTTACAGATAAGGAAATTGAGGCAAATACAGTTAAGTAAATTGCTCCAGGTCATATAGCTAATAAATGTCTGCAGCTGGATTTGAATGCAAGTTCTCCTAATTCCAGGGTAGTGCTCTATTCATTGCACCACCCAGTTGCTTTCTACTTAACATAATCCTCATATTTGAGGATTATGTTAAGTAATCCTTTATATTTTAACTTTATCTTACTAAGATATCAAAATTTCCTATTTTGATATATTAGTAAGATAAAGTTAAAAAACCCTGGGGTCTCAAAATTTATGTTAATACATAACTATAGCAGTTTTGAAACCTAATAAAGGTTTTGATGATGGCCTGCATCTGTTGTGTGATTGTGATTGTCGTGGCTCCTGAAAGTGTCATATTTAAAAGGTTAATCACCAAGTGATAAATATGCCTTTATTGTTTTAATCAATGAATCATGAAGACTTTCTCCTAAGACAGTGAGGAGCTATGATCTACATGGGCAGATAAAAAGTCAAATAACTGATATTGTATTTTGAGGTGAGAATTTTCATAAGTCATATTTAACATTTTAAAATAACAGAGCATTTTATGAACATTATCTCATCTGAACATTCTTCATCTGACCCTCAAAACAACTTTAAGTCAGGTAAAATGTCTTTAATATCTACATATTAGGGATGAGGTCACTAAGGATCAATGTGCTTAATTGAGTATCTTGAGCAAGGTTGTATAGATAGTGTGAAGCAAAAGCCAAGACTCATACCTCAATTTTAAATATCAGAGTTTTTTTTTCTAAGTTCAATTGCTGTCTTTTTACTTCATATTCACTTCCTAAAATACCACCCCTTTTCATACCAGATAAGCTTCTCTTGAAACAAAGAAAAAACAGTAACAGTTAAACAAAATCAATGCCAGATAAATCATCTGTGACATGGAAGAGAGAGGTAATTTACAGAGAGCTCTCCACAATCACATCAAAGAGTTCCAATATTCACCAAACTTAGCAATAACAGAAAGATGATAATTGAAAGAACTCACCTCAAGTTAATTCCAACATGAAAAAGAATTAAAGATCTACTCATTCACTTATCATTTGAGCTGTCACCTGGGGTCTCTTCACCACTATTCCTCCATAGCCACAGTCAGTGGCCCTACATCCCTCATGACTGCTAAAGTTTTAGGTATATGATTTTACTTAGCTCTTTGCCAGTAGGAGGTAGTCAGCTTGAGGTCTTCTAAGGCTCCCCATCTCCCCATTGCCGATAAGTCACTGAGCTGGAATTCTGTATTGGCATAAGGAATCCATGATTTCCTTTTGTCATCTACAGCTTTAGGTACAGACTTTTTGACTTAGTCAGTGGGCAGTATCCCTCACAAGGAAGAAATTGTACCATAGGCAATTTGATACATGTACATCATATCAGCCCCAAAAATCAAGAAGAAGAAAACTGGGTGATTGAATGGGACTGTGAAACTGGGTATGAGAAGATTGAAGAGGAAGGCATTAGTCAAAAGGGCAGCACTTGTTACAACTGGTTAATGCGACATTAAAGGAGACACCCAGACAACAGGAAGGAAGAAAGACATAGAAGAGACTCAATTTTAAAGAACTTTTCAGAGTTCCCCCTTCTTTGTCTCAATAGCAGGGTCCTGGAGAATGTTCCCACAATGGCTTTTTTACCAGCTTTCTAGGATCATTCTAGAAACCGAAGAAAATCAGACTCAGATAAAAAAAAAACAAAGCTCAGTGCAGGAAAGTGAGATTGGTAAAGGGAGAGAATAGGTTTCACTACTGCAGCCTCATGGAATCTTGCTGCAGCCTTGTCCCAATTAGTCAATCTCACTTCTCCAAAGATGTAAATATTGTACATTTCTATTGATCTAAGAGAAGAAAGACAGGGCATTAAAGGGTTGGATGAGCAGTATGACAGTGATGAGATTTCAGAAGAGATAGGACTGACAGTAAGAAGCATACTTACAGCAAAGACATCATAGAGAAATCAATAGTGACTTAAAAGTGACTGAGAAGTAAATAAGAATTCAAAGAATACATTCTCATCACAATAACAACCCCCCCCAAAAAAATGCGTGAAAGTTTTCAGAGGAAGGTAAATACAGCACAACAAATTCTATAAGGCACTTGGAAATGATAATGGAGAAACTCTAAGAAGCTGAAAAATAATTCAGAAAACTGGTCAAAGAATGAGAGAAGAGAAAATAGAATTTTAAAGAAGAAATGGGAGCAGGTAGATGGCACAGTGCTAGGCTCGGAGTCAGGAGGACCTGAGGTCAAATCTGTCTTCATATACTTACTAAATATGTAACCCATGGCAAATCGCATAACCCTTTTTGCCTCAGTTCCTTCATCAATAAAATGAGCTGGAAAAAAAATGACAAAACATTCCAGTTTCTTTGCCAAGAAAACCGCAAATGGGGTCATGAATAAATGCACACAACTGAAGAACAATAAGGAAGAAATGGGCAAATCTAACTAGTGGTTAGTGAATTTTCATCAAAAAACAGATACTCTCCATTACAACACATCCTATGGAAAAGAGAATGGCAAATTTGGAATGCAAAAATGTCCAAATAATAGGAAAATTATTTGAATAAAATCAAAAGACAGAATTATAGGAAAAAAATACATGAAAGTCCCATACAAAAAAACCAGTAAACTTGAAGAGAGAATAATCTAATGATTAATGGTCTTCTACAAAAAGAATATTAATAAAATAAAGCATTAATATTCTATTCCAGAAATCATACTGCAAAATTGAACAGAAAGATTATTTAAAAAGTAGAGAGAACATTCATAGTACAACAATATTATTTCAGATGGGGGTTAGGAAAGACAGAGAGACGAAGATAGTAGAACATTTTCAGTGTTTACTATGTGCCAGGGAACATCTTAATCACATTTCAAAACCACAATATCAAAGAAAAACTCTTTCAGACAACAAAACGCAAACCTTCACATTACAAGGAGAAGTAATAGGATGAGCACAGGATAGTCCATGTTTATAAGAAACCAAAGGAAGAATGGGAATTTTATAGAGAAAAAAAGTTGGCACCCTAAAATAAAGCTTACAAAACTTAAGGAGTAAAGGCAATAAATGGGAATAATTTGAATCATTCCTTTAAAATAACCCAGAGTCAGAGCCAATATGGCAGAGTAGAAACAGGACTGCTGTGTGGCTCCTGCTTCCAACTCCCCCATTACATGTAAAAAATTACTCTAAACAACCTTTAGAGCTACAGTACCCAAAAAATTACAGAAAGAAACTAACCACCTGCTGAAGACAGCCCTGTAGGGCGGTAGGAAGGGGCCAGCACAGTAATCTGGGAGCAGAGCCCAAACCTGCTTGAGCCTGTGGTTTTAGCTTCAGGGCAGCCTGATCAGCCATGGATGGACAGATGTCAGGAGAGTGGATCACCAGAAGCTGTGGCAGTTTCCAGAATTATCAATCCAGAAATGCCTCAAACAAAGGGAGAGGTCAGTGGACTTTGGGAACAGGGACTACAGGAGTTTGATCTAGCCTCTGTCCCCAGGGAGAAGAGGATGAGGTGTGGCAGCCATAGACATGTGGCTGCTTCAGAGCTCTTGGCCTGCAGACTGTAGGGGAAGCAAGCAACCAGTCTGAGGAGTAATTGTGCTTTCCTTAACATGCTTGGATCTGGATTGCTGTCAAGGGTAGAGGCCCTGAGATGCATGACCAGTGTGCCAGAGCATGTGGAGGCTTCAGAGAGGGCACCCCATTAATGACTCCAGCAGCTGAAAAAACCCCAGGAATTTGGGACAAAGCTCTCCTCTCTGGAAACAGAGTTCAACTATGACAAAAGCTCAAAAAACAATTAATTGAAAGGCAACATGAGCAAGCAAAAAAAGCAGAGCAATATGACATTAGACTGCTATTTTGGGGACAAAACAGATCAAAGCATGGAACAGGAAGACAATGAAGTCAGAACTCCAGCATCAAAAGCTTCTAAGAAAAATATGAACATTTTAAAGTTCATAGAAGACCTTAAGAAGGATTTTGAAAAGCAAATAAGAAAAGTGGAGAAAAAATCACGAAGATAAATGAGAACGATGAAAGAAAATCGTGAAAAGAGGGTCAACAGCCTGACTGAAGAAAGTAACACCTTAAAAAAAAGATTAACTCGGGGCGGAGACAAGATGGTGGAGTAGAAACAGCACTTCCAATGCACTCTCCCCCACACCACTTACAAACCATGTAAAAGGTGGACTCTGAACAACTTCTCGAGCTCCAGCACCCACAGAATGACACAGAGAAGCTGTCCCACTGAGGACAGCCTGGCAGCCCTGGAGGGACAACTTCAGTGGCAGCTTCAGCGCCTAGCCTTCTAACTGTAAGGAGATCCAGCAATCAGTCTGGGGGTTAATCACTCTTGTTTTAACCTCCCTTGACCTGGACTGTGGTCTGGGGGGAGGTCATGGGTGGGTATCCAGCTTGCTGGGATTTGTGGAGGCTTCACAGAGGCCACCCAACTAATACCTCCGGAAGTTGTGAAGACCCCAACATTTCAGACAGAAGCCCCCCTGTCTGGGGCAGAGTGCTCCTGTGGCAACGAGCTTAAAAATCAAGTAATTAAGTGGCAACAGGCCTGGGCAAAGGAAACAAAATAAACAGAAAAATTCAACCTTAGACTCCTATATAGGGGGCAAAGAGGATCGAATCATGGAACAGGAGGAGGACTGTGAGGTCAGAACTCCTAAACCAAAAGTCCCAAATGAAAATATGAGTGGGTCACAAGCCATAGAGGACCTTAAGAAGGATTTTTAAATCCAAATAAGAGAAGTGGAGGAAAAATTGGGAAGAGAAATGAGAAGGATGCAGGAAACGTATGAAATGAAGGTCAACAGCCTGACTGAGGAAAATAGGACCTTAAAAAATAGACTAAGTCAAATGGCAAAGGAGGCTCAAAAAGGTGATGAGGAAAAGAATGCCTTAAAAAACCCAAATTTGCAAGATGGAAAAAGAATCTCAAAAGCTCTATAATGAGATTCATTCCTTCAGAGTTAGACTGGAGCAAATGGAAGTTAATGACTTTATGAGAAATCAAGATGCTGTTAAGCAGATCCAAACAAATGAAAGATTAAAGGCAATGTGAAATATCTCTTGGGAAAAACCACTGATCTGGAAAATAGATCCAGGAGAGACAATTTAAAAATTATTGGACTACCTGAAAGCCATGATCAAAGAAAGAACCTAGAAATCACCCTTCAAGAAATTCTCAAGGAAAACTGCCCAGATGTTTTAGACACAGAGGGCAAAATAGAGGTTGAAAGAATCCAGAGATCACCTCTTGAAAAAGATCCCAAAAAGAAAACTCCTAGGAATATTATAGCCAGGTTCCAGAATCCCCAGATCAGGCAGAAAATACTACAAGCAACCAGGAAGAAACAGTTTCAATATTGTGGAAGCACAATCAGAATAGCCCAGGACCTGGCAGCTTCTACACTGAGGGATTGAAGGGCATGGAATATGATATTCCAGAGGGCAAAAGAGCTGGCAATGAACCCAAGGGTCACCTACCAGCAAAACTGAGTATTTTGTTTCAGGGGAAAATATGGTCATTCAGTGGAATAGAGGACTTTCCAGCACTCTTGAGGAAAAATCCAGAATTGAATAGAAAATTTGACATTCAGATGCAAGAAGCAAGAGATGCTTAAGAAGCTAATGAGGGAAAAGAAATCAAAAGGGAATTATCAAAGTTAAACTATTTACATTTCCTATATGGAAAAACAGTAACTTTGACTGATGAAACCTTTCTCACTATGAAAATAATGGAAGAAGGGTGTATGGCCATATGAATACATATGTGAATGTGTGTACCTATGTTTACAGTTATATATGGATAGAGGGCATAGGTTGAATTTGTTGGGAAGGGAGGATACTCAAGGGGTGAATTTGTGAGGTGAGAGAGGAAAGTGGCAGGAGGAGATGGGGAGAGACAGGGTGGGGTAAAATATCTCATGTAGAGGAAGCAGGGTTTAGTGGGTGCAGGGGAGCAGAAGAATAGGAAGGCAAAAAGGCTAAACCACATTCTCATTTAACTTGGTTCAGGGAGAGAATGACATACATACTACGTGTGACATCTCAACCTACAGCAGAATGGGGGAAAGGGGGATGAGAGGAGAGATGATGGATGGGAGGGCATCCTTGGGGGAGGGGAGGTTGGAGGTACCCACTATGGAAGAGGGACAGGATCAAGTGGGGAATGGACCAGGTGGGGGGTGGGATGAGTGGGAGGGAATTATAAGCAGCCTTGTACAATATATCTACTACGATAATGTTTTGCATAGCTAGACATGTACAACAAATACTGAATTGATTATCTCCCCAGAGGGAATGGGTGAGAAGGGAGGAAGGAAATGCATATGAAATTCAAGGTCTTAAGATTAAATGTTTCAAATATATATAAATACGAGTTTTTTAAATTAATGCTTTGTTAACTTCTGTTTTACATCATTGATTTCTGCCAGATTTTGAGTTACAATCATTTTCCCCCATTATTCCCCTACCCAAACTCCCTGAATAGCAGTCCCACAAGATTTTGCTTCCTCCAATCTGCTCTCTCCCATACCTTCTCCCATACCCCCTTCGACTTTTCCATTAGAGGAAGGTGAAACTTTGTGTCCTAACGCCTGCAAATCTTATCTCCCAATTATAAGCAAAAGAGTATTAATAATAGTATTTATATATATTTGAAACATTTAATGTTAAGACCTCGAATTTCAGATCCATTTCCTTCCTCCATTGTCACCCATTCACTCTGGGGAGATAAGGAATTCAGTACACGTTGTACATGTCTAGCTATGCAAAACATTATCATAGTAGATATATTGTACAAGGCTGCTTATAATTCCCTTCCAGTAATCCCACCCCACCTGGTCCATTCCCTACATGATCCTGTCCCTCTTCTACAGTGGGTTCTTCCAACCTCCCCTCCCCCAAGGATGCCCTCCCATCCATCATCCCTCCTCTTATCCCCCTTCCCCCTACTCTGCTGCAGGTTGAGATATCCCATTTAGTATGTATGCCATTCTCTGCCTGAACTAAATTCAATGAGAATGTGGTTTTGCCTTTTTGCCTTCCTATTCTCCCCCTCCCTTGCAGCCACTTCCCCTTGCTTCTTCTACATGAGATAGTTTACCCTACCCTGTCTCTCCCCATCTCCTCTTGACACTTTCCTCTCTCACCTCATAATTTCATCCCTTGAGTATTCTCCCTTCCCAACAAATTCAACCTATGCCCTCTATCCATATATAACTGTAACCATATACACACACATTCACATATGTATTCATATGACCACACACCCTTCTTCCATTATTTTCATAGTGAGAAAGATATCATCAGTCACAGTTATTGCTTTTCCACATAGGAATGTAAATAGTTCAACTTTGATAAGTTCCTTTTGATTTCTTTCCCCTGATTACCTTTTCAGGCATCTCTTGCTTCTTGTGCCTGGATGTCAAATTTTCTATTCAATTCTGTTTTTCTCCTCAAGAATGTTTGAAAGTCCTCTATTCCACTGAATGACCATATTTTCCCCTGAAACAAAATACTCAGTTTTGCTGGGTAGGTGACCCTTGGGTTCATTCCCAGTTCTTTTGCCCTCTGGAATATCATATCCCATGCCCTTCAATCCCTCAGTGTAGAAGCTGCCAGGTCCTGGGCTATTCTGATTGTGCTTCCACAATATTAAAACTGTTTCTTCCTGGTTGCTTGTAGTATTTTCTCCCTGATCTGGGGATTCTGGAACCTGGCTATAATATTCCTGGGAGTTTTCTTTTGGGGATCTTTTTCAGGAGGAGATCCCTGGATTCTTTCAACCTCTATTTTGCCCTCTGGATCTAAAACATCGGGGCAATTTTCCTTGAGAATTTCTTGAAGGGTGATTTCTAGGTTCTTTCTTTGATCATGGCTTTCAGGTAGTCCAATAATTTTTAAATTGTCTCTCCTGGATCTATTTTCCAGGTCAGTGGTTTTTCCCATGAGATATTTCACATTGCCTTCTAATCTTTGTTTTGTTTGGATCTGCTTAACAGCATCTTGATTTCTCATTAAGTCATTAGCTTCCATTTGCTCCTTTATAACTCTGAAGGAATGAATCTCCTCAGTGAATTTTTGAGATTCTTTTTCCATCTGGCAAATTCGACTTTTTGAGGCATTCTTCTCCTCATTGCCCTTTTGGGCCTCCTTTGCCATTTGAGTTAGTCTATTTTTTCAGGTGTTGTTTTCCTCAGTCAGGCTGTTGACCCTCGTTTCATACTTTTCCTGCATCCTTCTCATTTCTCTTTCCAATTTTTCCTCCACTTCTCTTATTTGATTTTTAAAGTCCTTCTTAAGGTCCTCTATGCCCTGCAACCCGCTCATGTTTTCCCCTGGGGCTTTTGGAGCAGGACTTCTGACCTCACAGTCCTTTTCCTGCTCTATGCCCCCAAAATAGGAGTCTAGGGTTGCATTTTTCTGTTTCCTTTGCCTTGGCATGTTGCCACTTAATTACTTGACTTTTGTGCTTGTTGCCACACTATGGCTTTAAGGCCAGATAGAGGAATTTTCGTCCCGAACGTGTGGGGGGCAGCTTCCGTTTCTGGCAAGCTGTAAACCCACCCACAACTTCCACCCTAGATCACAATCCAGATCCAGGGAGGTTAAAGCAAGAGCGATTACCCCCCAAGACTGATCGCTGGATCTCCCCACGATTTGTAGGCTGGGAGCCAGAGGTGCCTCTGAAAACTACAAAATGGCATGTCTCCTCAGCGGCTTCTAGCCCCCAGGGGAGGGAGCTGACGCATTCCCCAAATACAGGTCCCAAAGTCCATAGGACACTAATCTCTTACTTTGTCCTAGGCATGTCTATGTTGATAATTCTGGAGTCGCCACAGCTCCTGGTGTTCTGGGGTTCCTCCAGCCGGCTGCTGGCCCTGCCGCCCTGGGGCTAAAGCCTCGGCTTCCGGGGATGTGGGATCCTCTCGGCTCGGCTCCCCGTGCTCAGTGCACTGCATGCTGCCGGCTCCCAGAGCGCTGTGTTGGTCCTTCCTGCAGGTCTTCTGGGCTGTCCTCAGAGGGAGTTTTGCTTCTCTGTGTCCTTCTGTGGGTGCTGGGGTTCCAGAGGTTGTTCAGAGTCCCCTTTTACATAGTTGGGGGAAATCTGGGGGCAGAGTGGCTTGAATGAGCTGTTTCTACTCTGCCATCTTGGTTCCGCCCTCTATAAATACTGTTATTAATAAAAAAAATTATTGGACCCTCTGAAAGCCATGATCAAAGAAAGAACCTAGTAACCATCTCTTCAACAATTTCTCAAGGAAAAATTGCCCTGATGTTTTAGAACGGGGGGGGGGGGGAATAGAGATTGAAAGAATCCACCGATCACCTCCTGAAAAAGATCCCAAAAAGAAAACTCCTAGGAATGTTATAGCCAGGTTCCAAGATTCCCAGATCAAGGAGAAAATACTACAAGCAACCAGGAAGAAACAATTTCAATATTGTGGAAACACAATCAGAATAGCACAGGACCTGGCAGCTTCTACACTGAAGGATCACAGGGCATGGAATATGATATTCCAGAGGTCAAATGAGCTGGGATTAAAACCAACAATTTCCTATCCAGCAAAACTGAGCATCTTGTTTCAAGGGAAAATATGGTCATTCAGTGTAATAGAGGACTTTCAAGCATTCTTGAGGAAGAAACCAGAGTAGTGTAGAAAATTTGACATTCAGACACAAGAAGCAAGAGATACTTGAGAAGGTAAACAGGGAAAAAGAAATCAAAAGGAACTTATTAAATTTGAACTATTTAAATTCCTAAATGGAAAAACAATAACTGTGACTGATGAAACCTTCCTCATTATGAAAATAATTTTAGAAGTATATATGGGCATATGAATACATATGTGAGTGTCTTTATATATGTCTACAGGTATACATGGATAGAGGGCACACGTTGAATTTAGTGGGAAGGGATGATACTTAAGGGGTGAAGTTAAGAGGTGAGAGAGGTAAGTGGAAAGAGGAGATTTGGAGAGACAGAATGGGGTTAAGTATCTCATGTAGAAGAGGCAAGGGGAAGTGGTTGCAGGGTAGGGTAAGAACAGGAAGGCAAAAAGGCAAAACCATATGCTCGTTGAATTTGGCTCAGGGAGAGAATGGCATACATATTAAATTGGATATCTCACCCTACAGGAGAGTTGGGGGGAAGGGGCTGAGATGGGGGATAATGGAGGGGAGGGCAGGTTGGGGGAGGGAAATTGCAAGCACACACTTTTGAAAAGGGACAGGGTCAAAGTAGAGAATAGAACAAGTGGGGAACAAGATAAGATGTAGGGAAATATAGTCAAGTCTTTCACAATATATCAAGTATGGAAAGGTTTTACATAGCTATACATGTATAACCTATATTGAATTGTTTATCTTCCCAGTAAGGGTGGGTGATGAGTAAGGAGGGGAAAGACTCTGGAATTAAAAGTTTTAAAATTAAAATGCTACATATGTATATATACATATATATATATATATACACATATATGTGTGTATATATATGTATATATATACATATATACATATATATATACACATATACATACATACATATATATATATATATATATATATATATATATATATATATATATATATATATATAATACTTTTTTTTACCTGCAACTGGGAAGTAAGATATACAGGTACTGGGGTATAGATATCCATCTTGCCTTAGTGGAATGTCGGAGGGGGGATGAGGGAGGATATAGGAGAGAGCAGATTGGGGCAGGGGGTGCACATTGGGATAACTGTTTTGGGGTGGTGAGTGGGGGAGATATGGGGAGAAAATTTGTAACTCAAAATCTTGTGGCAATGAATGATGTAAACTAAAACAAACATAAAATTTAATTCAACAAAAATTAAAATAAAGGAATCCAGATTTAGCAAGATATTAAATATGCGAATTGACAAAAAAGTAGAAAACTAAAAACTTTCAGATAATAATGAAAAAGTAGGAAATGCAATGTTTATTTTCATATAATTGAGATTAGACTTGGGGTGGGGAAGTTTTTCTGCTCATTGTTTGGTTTTCTCTTTTTAATAAATCACTCAGTGAGTGATATTAAGAAAGCAAAGAGAATATCAATGAGTTAAGACATCTAACAAGAAATTTTAAAACAGTAAAAATTAGAAAGTATGTGGTATAAAGTATCATTTTGTAGGAAGTATCACAACTTCATTTGTAAATCAATATTATCCTGGAATATAATAGTGTAATAATACAGCAGAATTTATTTGGGCATGTAGAGGAGGAATGAGTGAATGAAGAGATCAGCATTTATTAAGTCCCTCCTATGTGTCAGACACTGTGCTAAATGCTTTTTTTTTTTATAAATATTACCTCACTTGATTCTCACAACAGCCCTGTGAGGATGGTGCTGTCATGATACCCATTTTATAGTTGAGGAAACTGAAGCAGACAAAGATTAAGTGCCTTCTCCAAGTCTCATAGTTAATAAGTGACAGAGTCGGAATTTCAATTGAGGCTTTCCTGATGTCAAGTCCAGAGCTCTATCCACTTAACTTCTTCTGGAGGAGAGCATGAGATGCAGGGAAGTGGGAGGAGGGAGGACCCAGGCACATAAATGCCTTGTTAGAATTCAACAGGAGAGAGAGATGAAACAGTTTCATTTCTCTCCTTGTATTTGGGTTGATGGAAAAGTAAAGTTATAACATTTGGGGTCATATCACAGAAAAAGGAGAGTGTGTATAACCAAATGAAAAAAAAATGCTCTATAATTTTTGGATTAATCAGCTAGAGGTGGAAGAGTATGTGTCAAGGTTTTTGCAGCAAGTTCTACTGGGTTGGTTTGAGCAATTTAGGACATCAGCTTCTTTAAGAGAGAGCTATTTGTTTCAATAATAAATTCTACTTTTGTCCAGTCTTTCCAGTCATATCCAACTCATTAGACCATTTCGGGTTTTCATAGTAAAGATACTTGATGTATTTGCCATTTCCTTCTTTAGCTCATTTTACAGATGAGAAAATTGAGGCAAACAGGATTAAGTGACTTCCCCAAGATAACACAGCTACAAAGTGTCTGAGGCCAAATTTGAAATCAGGTAGATGAGGTTTCTTGACTCACTCCAGGCCCAGCACTCTATCAACTGTGCCACCTAGCAGCCCTTGTTTTGTCCAGTCATTTTCAGTAATGCCCAACTCTTCACTACCCCTTTTAGGGTTTTTCTTTGCAAAGATTCTGTAATAGAGCAATAAACAGTTGGGAACCTTTGCAGGTTGGGCATAAGGAGAGTTGAACAGAATAGCATAGCTTCAGAGAATCACATGCTATTGAAATAGATAACCAATGAGGGAAAAGATATCGAAGGATAAATAAGTCAGAACATTTCCATTTCGCAACTGACACTCTCAGTCTTCTCAAATTGAATAAGAAGTGGAAGACTGTTACTGCTCAGCCATGGGAAATATCAATACAATTGGTGAGAAAAGAGAACCAGAAAATGGCAGCACAGAGCTGGCTCACCAAAACAAAACAAAACAAAACAAAAAACTGTAGAGGCTTCTATGTACAAGGAAAAGCAGGGTAAATGCCCAGCTGAAGTCAATATTTTCCACTTGGAAATTTACTCTAGTTCAGAAATCAATTACATCCTACAGTCTCCAATGTAAAAAGGCTGAGGATACTCAACTTAATAAGAACTGTACAGAAGTAAAATGGGAGGGACAAAAAGTGAGAATGTAAGTTGGCAACTAGCTACTGAGATTACAAAAAAAAAAAAAAAAGACATAACGTTCAATGGTGAAAAGCTGGGTTTAAGCCTGGCTCACAATTAGATAAACCCACTGAATGATACATTTGGGGAAGTCGGATATGGAAGATTTATAATATCCTCTGAATGGGAATGTAATAGAATGTGTATGTCTTTCAGTACTACACTTCATATTATATATGCATAAAATAGATCATGTTCCAGAGAAAAGAAACAAGTTATAATCATGTAAAAAGGTAGAAATATCCTTTCTCTCCTCCTTGACCTAGTTCTAGAAATGCTGGTAAATAGCAATAAGATAAGCAAAAGAAATTTAAGACCTACAAAAGAAGAGACAAAATTATCCCTACTTGCAGATGAAATTACAGTTTACTCAAAAAAAAAAAAAAAACAGGAAAACCTACAAGTAATTTGAGACAATAGCTTCAGTAAAGTAGGAGAATGCAAAATAAATCCATAAATTATCAACATTTTGTGCAAAAAGCAACTAAATAACTAAAAAAATTATTTTCAAAATAAATATGACAATACATAAATTATCTAGAAATCAATCTTCAAAGACATATTAAAGATATATGATTTAAATGCATTGCTCATAGGAAGGCTCCTCCAATATAATAAAAATTATTATACTGCTGAAAATAACTTATAAATGTATGCCATACTAATCAGATTCCCAAAGGATTACTTTAAAGAGCTAGAAAAAATACTGACATAGTTTGTTTGGAAGAACAAAAAAATGTTCAATTTTTTTTCATAGATAAGAAACTTATCTACAAAATATGTTGATATTTAAAGTTGCAAGGAACTTTAAATATCATCTAGTCTTTCCTCCTCATTTTTTGGATGAGAAAATTGAGGCCCAGAGAGGTTAAATGACTTCAATTACATAACCACTAAGTGTCAGAGGGTTTAACCTCAGGTCTTCTTAATTTCACGTCAAACACTCTGTTTCCAAATCTGTCCCATGTCACACTATTTTTTTAAACCGTAGCTCACTATAGGTTAACCCACCTCCTACCTTCTGTATCCATTCAGTGAAATTAAATTAAAATGCATCATTATCCAACTGAGAGCACCTGGGTTCCAATGCTTACTCTGCCAAGTAATAGTTTAGCTACCTTGAGTACATTCTTTCTCCTCTCCAAATCCTCTTCAGCCACAAATTGAGGAGATTGGGAATGGAGTAGTTAGTTATTGCTACATCACTTTTCAGCTCTAACCTTCTCTGATACTGACACCAAAAACAATTAATGGACTTAATGCTTTTGGACAGTAAGAATAATAATGAATTTTCCTTTTTATATCAACATCAGCAAATAGCATTATGAAGAAGCACAATGCCCTCAGAGAATCATGCTGGCACTAATGAAAGTTAACAGCAATTTCCCAGGCCATTTAAATATTTGCCAAGCTATTTTTAAGCATCTGAATCATGAGAAGTATTTATTTATTTACAAGATGTAACATTAACTATGTGAGGGTGTTAGAGCTATGGACTGGATCTGTGATTTCATTAGTAAGGGAATCCCATATAAGGAAACTCTCTCCACCAGTGCAGGTTGCCACCTTCACTGACACTTTAAAGTCACAGAGTGGTGACTAGAGAGCGTAGGTGACTTCCCACACAGCCAGTAAGGGTCAAGGCAGGAACTAAAGCCAGTTAGGTCTTCCTGGTTTTAAAGACAGCTTTAGAACTATCGGGAAAGGGGCGGCTAGGTGGCACAGTGAGTAAGAGCGCCGGCTTCGGGGTTGGGATGACCCAGGAGCAAATCCAGACTCAGAAAATGATCACCCACACATAAATAAAGACTAGCTGTGTAACCTTGAGCAAGTTACTTAACCCCAACTGCTTTAAAAAAAACTATCAGGAAAGGACCGAAACACCAAAATGGTGAGGTTTCTATGTCAGCACATAATAATAAAATTTCATAATTAAAGCCACAAAAATATTATACCCAATTCCATTATTCTTGAATAAGAGAGTGGAGACTACAATTCCTAAAGATAGCCATCATATATTTTTCCTAAGCATTTCTGTTTTCTCAGGCAGTTTAAGCCAAGAACAGAAAAAAAAAATCTCAAAATGTAGTAGAGAGTTTAAGCAGAGGTCTCAAAAGAACAAATGTAAATAACACTTTGAGGGGTAAAAATGTATGCAAAGTGTCTCCTAGAAAAACTCCAAGTTTCTGATACTGCAAAGTTGAAAAATCCTTTTTCAGGTGAAACAAAAATGAAATTCAGAAGGCATGTACATTCATGTACACAAATGATATAACTGGTAAATCTTTTTCAGCAATCATATATAGAAATCTCATATGGATGCTATAAGTGTGTGAAGCTATGAATATACCTATATGTAATATGTATATTATGTATTTTCATATATATTGTGTTTATAATATATGATATACAATAGCATATTATTGCTCTTCAGTCATGTCTAACCCTTCATGACACCATTTATGATGTTCTTGGCAAAGATACTAGAGTGGTTTGCCATTTCCTTTTCTAGCTCATTTTACAGATGAGGAAACTGAGGCAAATAGGATTAAGTAACTTGCCCAGGGTCACACAGCTTGTAAGTGTCTGAAGCTGGCTTTGAACTCTGACAATGTATTCTTCCTGACTTCAAGCCTGGTACTCTATGCACAGTACCACCCAGCTGTCAAGAAACACAATAAGCACCTGGAAATGGAAGCTTGGTAGAGATGTTGGGGCTATATAAATGATCTGAGAATCATCTGCAGAGAGGCCATCTTGTTCAACCTGAACCTCAACAAGATAATATACCTAAAAAGGGAATTTCTAGTTTCCTTATTCTTAATTTACAAACCAATGTTTTGCTCTTCTATAGAAATACTCAAAGACAATTTTAAAATTTGAATAGAAAGCTAAAGTGAAAAGAAACTATCCTGCAGGGTATTTTAACTTATCTTTAACCTTTCATATTAGTACTCATCCACCACTCTGTGGATTCTACAATTGCTATAGAAGTTATTAAGAGCAGCAACATGGGACTTCATCAAATGAAACTAATTCAGATAAAATATGAAAGCCTAGCCAACATAAAACCCTTATAAAAACACATTTACTGAGATAGGTAACTGTAAAATAACAATAATAATAATTTCCCTGTACTGACTCAATACCATGCTGTTCATCCAATACTAAAACTCTCATTCTTGAATCCCTAATTCTACCTCTTGGTCACTCCTTCCCCATTTCATTGTTACTCCTTACTGTTTGTAGTGAAGTGCCAGTTAGGTTCCCATAGTTCTAGCTCCCACACAAGGCCTCTCACAAGGCCCCTCGGGGGCCCCAGGAACCTAGTGTAAAGGTATGACCATTGTGAAACATTACCCTCCACCTGCCTTTTAACTAAGATGTAAGTAAAACAAAGATCTGCCCCATCAGCTTGTAGCCAACCTTTAGTTTACATCCCTATGTATCAACTGTTGCTTTACTGACCACTGTTTGTTTCAGGAAGTACTTTTTACTGTATAAAAACTTGCTGGACAGGCTACTCAGGACTGCCTTCCCTTCTGGGTGACAGCCGCTGGCTAATAAATAAACACTCCTAAAAATCCTAATTGGCTTGCTGTCCTGTATTTGCCTCCATTGTCCATTACAGTAGTAACGCATACAAAATCTTTTGTTTCATATTTAACTCTTGCTCCAGTCAACCTCTTCAGTTTTACCATAAAGGTGATGTTAGGAAGAAGGGGGACTCTAATCAGTCTCCAATCACAAGAACCTAGCAATCATTTCTGATCCAGAAATCTTTATTGGGTAAGAAGGTATCTATCAAATCAATTAAATGCATTAGACTAGGAGCAGAAAATTCTTAAACAATTTGAAGAGTGAAAACCATAGAATGAAATGAAACCATGCCATACAGGAAGTGCATGGGGATTAGGTTGAGGAGATTCATTCTTACCCTGTGGGACATGAGCTAAATGGAAAGCTAGTCTGCAAAATAGCATTCTTGTACTGAGCCAGTAGAATCAGTTTCATCTAAGCTTATAAAAAGGAATTGCTTGGAGGACATGGAATATGAGAGCCTGTATTGTTCTCCCTTCACCAAATCAGAGGATGAATTTGTAAACTTTGAAAAGTCAGATTTGGGGCTTCCCATGGTCATCACAGTTGTGCCCACAGAAGGGCAGTGACTGAAAGTGCTGTCTGTGTCAAGAGCCAACTACAAATTATACACAGAAAAGAAAAAGCAGGAAAGGCAGTTTTAGAATTCCAAAGAGTCAAACAGAAAACTACACAGGTCTTAAAAGGAACTTGATAATGACAGCAAATAGGAGCTGTGGGTTACCCCTCTGCCATATTTGTTTTTAAGCTTGAGTTCACTTTTCCCCAAATTATATATATACTTGTGGACCATGTCCCACATTTTTGGGTTGGGATTGGGGAAGTAGCAACTCTTCTTAGTATAATAACTTAGTAAATGCCATTTTCTAAAAGATAAGTAGTGTCAAGCTTGGAGTTAAAAAAGGCTTTCTGAGTTCAAATCTGCTCTCAGAGATTTACTAGCTGTGCCTGTGCCAAAGTCACTTCACGCTGTTTGCCTCAGTTTTCTCATATATAAAATGAGCTTCAGAAAAAAGTCAAACCACTCAAATATTTTGACCAAGAAAATCCCAAATTGGGTCACAAAGATTCAAACATAACTAAAACAACTGAACAACAAAAATTATTTGATTTCTGCATAAGGTCAAATAAAGAATTATAGGCTTCTTTATATATTTACTATATTTGTTAAGAAACAGACATTTTTATTATATAAAAATATTTATTAATTGTTTTTAACATTTTACTTTGATTTGCACTCAAATTTCATCAGTCCTTTCTCTAGAGGTGGAAAGTATTTTTTTGATCACAAATCCTTTGGAATTCTCCTGAATCATTGTATTTATAAGAGAAGTAAAGTTTTTCAGTTGATCATCATTATTATTGATCATCAAAATCATGTCTATTACTATACAGAATTATCTCGAAGTTCTTCTCACTTCACTTTGCATTAGTTCATATAAGACTTCTCATATTTTTTTCTGAAAAAATCCTTCTGATCATTTTAAAATTAATTTTTGTATTTATTTTTAGTTACATCATTCATTTCCACAAGATTATGAGTTTCAAATTTTCTCCCCATTTCCCCCTCCCCACCACCCCAAAAAAGTGGTCCCATTAAATATCCCAATCTGCTCTGTTCTATATTCTCCCCAGTACACCCTTGAACTTTCCTGTAGAGCAAGATGGATCTCCATACCCCAGTGGCTGTACATCTTATTTCCCAGTTGCATATAAAAACTTAATAAAAAAAAATTTAAGCATTTGATTTTAAAACTTTGAATTACATATTCTTTCCCTTCCTCCATCATCATCCACCCCCAATGGGAAGACAAGCAATTCAATATATGTTGTAGATGTGTAGCTACACAAAATATTTATATAGTGGATATATTGTGAAAGATCGACTATATTTCCCTCCATCCTATCCCACGCCTACTTGTTCAATTCTCTACTTTAACCCTGTCCCTTTTCAAAAGTGTGTGCTTACAACTTCCCTCCCCCCCAGACTACCCTCCCATCCATCATCCCTGCTCTCACCCCATTACCCCTACTCTCCTATAGGGTGAGATATGCTATTTAGTGTATATTTCATTACCTCCCTAAGCCAAATTCAATGTGAGTAAGGTTGAACCATTCCCATTTGCCTTGTTCTTCCCCTCCGTTGTAACAGTTTTCCATTACCTCTTCTATATGAGATAATTTACCCCATTCTGTCTCTCCTCATCTCCTCTCATTATATTCCTCTCACCTCTCAATTTCACCTTTTAAGTATCATTCCTTCTTATTCAATTGGTCCTGTGCCCTCTGTCTATGTATACATGGACACATATATACACACCCTCACATACGTGTTCATACATCCATATACCCTCCTATATAGACATATGTATGCATGTACATATACACACACACACACACTATATATATATATATATATATATATATATATATATATATATAATATACACACACATATTTATATTCCCTTCAGCTATTCTCATACTGAGAAAAGATTCAAAAGTTACAATTATCATTTTTACATTTAGGAATATAAATAGTTCAACTTTGATAAGTTCCTTATGATTTCTTTTCCCTGTTTACATTCTCAAGCATCTCTCGCTTCTTGTATCTGAATGTCTAATTTTTTGTTCAAGTCTGGTTTTTCATCAAGAATGTTTGAAAGTCCTCTATTTCATTGAATGACCATATTTTTCCCTGGAACATGATACTCAGTTTTGCTGGTTCTAAACCCAGTTCTTTGGGCCTCCAGAATAACATCTTCCAAGCCCTTCAATCCCTCACTGTAGAAGCTCCCAGGTCCTGTGTTATCCTGATTATATTTCCACAGTATTCAAATTGTTTCTTTCTGGCTGCTTGTAATATTTTCTCCTTTAAGCAAGGGGGTGATGGTAAACATTTAACAACCAACAATCCAGAGGGGGAAATACACCCACAACCCACTTTTAAATTTAATCTGCATTATTAATATTTTCCATCACTGTCTTAAGTCTAGATAATCAATGAAAAAATAAATACTTATTTTGTTTGCTGATTTCTGAGGTATACATCATCATACTGAAAATTTAACAATCAGTTCTCCTGAGTGAGTAAAAGCTGGCTCCAGCTCACTGCTGCCTTTAAGAATCTCTTTCATAAAAAATAGACTATCACTTTTCTGTTAAGCAAAGTAGTATAATTTATAATTTTCTCCAACAGGTGTTGAGCTACTTTATCCAATAGACCAACGGGCCCTTCAGCCTTGATGCAAAAATTATTCTCTATATGCATGCATAAGCAGCCTGACCTATCAAGTCACTGTCAACTTCAAAAGATGGACAAAGAAAGAGTTCACTGACTGAATTCTAAATAAAATATAGTTCAGAATTATTACAAGATAACTAACTTTACCATTGGTCTACACTCTACTTATCTTGAAAATCTTTATTCTCTCTCAAATCCTCTAAATTAATAATACAAAGAAAATGAACATTTCTTTTGGATGTGATCTGGGATTTCATTGATGTACAAAACTCCTGGTGAGGAAACTACCTCTAGCAGTACAGATGATTACCTACTCTACAATGTTATTGCCTTGGAGAGTTCACTGGGGCACCAAAAAGTGATAGACTAAAGTTCACAAAGTCAGTATATATCACAGGAAAGACTTTTTAAAAAGGCTGTGATTTAAGGCCAGATCTCTACTTTCTCTCTGCCTTCTCTACCCCATATTTTTTAATGTAGTAAAGTTAAATTGCAAAGTAATTGTTCAGTATAATCCACTCTTACGGGAAGTATTCATCTCCAAACGTCTTACTTTTTCTTTGGAGTAATGGGGGACAGTCTTACACTGCCTATTCCCAAAAATAATGAAAATGATTTAAAGATAATGTAAGGGCACGAGATCCCTCCAGAATAGGAAAAAAAACATTATCCCTATAGAGCAAGGAAAACATGGAAAGTAATATCAAGGGTTTGGAACAGTCTCCTGGCTTTCTCATTTGTTACTAAGGTTTTTGGAAACCGAACTCAGAGTTAGTTTTCTAAACATTGGTTTCCAAATGGATCCTCTAGCTCTTAGTTCAGTACAATTCTCCTACTCCTTGCTCCTAGTATTCTCAGAAGGTTTCAATGGCTACATAGAGATTTGGGAACCCCATCATTTATTATGTAAATTTAATATATAAATCCTCATTTTTCTAGTTGTCAGTGAAATCTTGGAGAAGACATTAAACCTATGCAATCTTCAGTTTTCTTATATGGAATATGGAGGGTTGGACTAGGCAATGTAGGGTAAATACTTTGTTGAATACCCTGGAAGCTTCAGTCCCAAATTAGTACTAATGTTAGAACTCTGGATGTCTCCCAGGTTGTTGTACTATACTCTGGGCTTTCTAGTGCTCTGCATGGAGAAATCTGAACAAAATTAGTAAGCCCACCTTTCCAGTGGAATATATCTTCAGATAGAATGTAATGCATAACCTTATGTGAGAAAAGATACAGAATTTGCTACTACTCTACTCATGGAACCATATTTTATATTTTACCATATTTACTATATTTTTTTAAAATAAAAATCCAATGGAGTCCAGAATATACTATTCAAAACATGGTTCTCCTACAGTAACCCTAAAGGGTTGATGTGGGTTTCCCTAGTATCATTGCTCACAACTCCCCTTCTCAAGTGTTTCTTGTTTTTGATGAAAACTCAGCTTTTAGAAAGGGACATTTACTAAGCAGTTATATCAAAGAAAATTACAGGAAAAATCTCTCTTTGAGTCTAGGGACAGCTCACTTTTTGGATACAAATTATCTGTGGGGACTTGGGATGGTGGAGGGGGGGATCAAGCTAAGAAAGCCTATGTGACAAGGAGGTAACTTAATGATCCTGTTGCCTGAAAGTCCTTTTCTTACTTCATGGGATATTCATAAAGTTCCTCTTTGATGCCTGTAGCTCTCTGCTAATCAAAAAAGATCAGTGTCCTTTAGATTCCTTTCATTGGTGTGTTTATTCTGTCCCTTGATATCAATGAAGATATGTCAGACACTACTGTTCCAGGTAAACTTCTCTCAATGCTAGGCAGAAATCCAAACCTTGCAACCTTTTGAAGTTTACAAGATTGCCCTCTGATCAAGGGGAGAAAGGAGACACACTCTTTCATTTCCCCCCTCCCGTGGCAATTCCCTCTGATAAAATTGGATGGAGCCATTCTATAGTTGGTCTGCCCTGTTATTAGAATGACAGTTTCTAAATTGTGACATGTTATATTATCCAAGCTTCACAGGACAAGACTGGTTCTATTCAACTACCATTTTCTCTGTGGTGTCATCTCTTCTCATTCAATGACCCAAGGACTTCTCTTGTCCTTATCTAATCAAGGCTTTCTTCAGACCTATTTTCTATCATTGATTACATGATTCACTTGAGGTGTTTATGACTTGTTGATACCTAGTACATATATTTCGTTGAGGGTTCTGTAGATCAATCAAAGATAATGTAAAATATATCATTAGTTACATCAATCACAGTTATAGCAAAGGTATCAGGATGTAAATAATCTTGTTTATTATAATAATTGTGGCTATAGGGCATGGGAAACTCCTCCTACACTTATGCACATTAATTGTAATGTAATTTCTAGAAGAAAAAAAAAGAAATGAAATGAAAAAGACTTAAAAATACCATGGGATTTATAGAATAGAAAGTACCTCCTATTGAAGGAAAGGCCACTAGTTTTCTGCCTTCTGATCCTTTGATCATTTGTTTGTCTGATCCTTTGAGTAATTCAACACTTTGAGTTTTAATACAGCTCTGATAAATTTAAATCAGTTGCTGCTCTCTATGCTGAAATTCTATGTAATTCTCAATCTTCCTATAATGGAAAATAAAATTTCTAAGGGATGTTTTACCTTTCCGTTTATATAATCTCATAGTAGCACAGGTCCTTTCCTAATTTGTTTATTTTGCCTTCAGGGGACAAAACTTGCCAAAATAAAAGGGTTGGAGAAATTCTCTGGGAATACTCAGAGGTAATAGTGTTATATATCAGGACACTACTGAGAGAAAGGAAAAGGAAGACATAGAACACCAGCAATTTCTTAATCTTCTATGGATTCTAAGACAGAAGAGACTTAAAGAAACCTTTATGACATCAAATATCAGAGAAAGAATTCAATTTCTATTAAAACTGACATCATAGCTTTCTTCTACCTCTCATAGAGGTCAGAGATGAGGAATCTATGGAATGTTGTCAAGTAAACCACTATGGTAAATCATTAGTTGTTTTCTATCACTTCTCCCAACTACACTCCTGTCTTTTCCTTTTCCTTATTATACTCCTTTTCATCCTTCTGTTGCTTTTACCTACTCCATCTTTTTCCCCATTATGTCTTTTTTGTGCTTTAAGTGTCTGAGGTCAGATCCGAACTCAGGTCCTTCTGACTCCAGGGCCAATGCTCTACTCACTGAGCCACCTAGCCGCCCCACCCCCCATTATGTGTTAATTCAAGCTTTCTAGAAATACTCAAAACATTTATTTGCACTACCAAATACTCAGAAAATTTTTTAAAAAGACAGGTTATCTCTACTCCAGGGAAAATGTAATTTGATTTAAGTATATTCAGTCTCTTAGAGGATAGGGGACTATTTACTTTTCCATTGTATCCCTATATCTACTACCTTGCCTTGCTTATATGGATAGAAATTGACCTGGTTTCATTTATCTCAGGAAATTTCATTTGTCTCCGGTGAGGAAATTCTTTCTACCAGATCAGATAAACCTTTTTTAAAGAGTTACTCAACCACTGAGAGATTAAGTGACTTGCCTAGGGTCACATGGTCATTATGTGTAAAAAGTAGATCTCGAATATAGGCCTTCCTCATTTTGAGACCAACTCTCTTCCCCCTAAGTCCCATTACTTCTTGCATTTTGAATTATGGGCACTTGATAAGTGTTTTTCAATTGAACTAAATTGAATAAAACTTAAAAGTTGTGTGAGAAAACAGAACTGAACTCAGATTCTAGTGCTCAGTTTACTCATCTAAAAAATAAAATTGGTCTAGATCACATCTAAGTGTCCTTACTGTTAAAAAAAAACCATAAACAAAGGGAAAGAAAAGATCTCAATGTTCAAGAAAAAAAAAGATGAATTGAATTCTGAAAGTGAGTAAATGTGAATAAAATTTACAAATGCAAGCCATTTGCATAGTACCAAACTTGGATGGTAAGTTGTAAATTTTGTGGGATACATGATTTCAATGATCTTGATAAAAATTCATGTTGTTAGGCATTAATACAGTTTTATCCTGGTGGGACTTTAAATATAGATCAATCAAGAGAGCTCAGAAGAAAATAGGTTTGAATGAAAACACCTACTCATATCTGAATACAATCTACAGTAAATTAACTTGCTTGTGATTTCCAAGAATGAGTTTCCATTCCAAAACAGTTCTAAAATACTACATATATATATGCATGCATGTATGTATGCGTGTATGTATGTATGTATATAAATGTATATATGTTTATATAATATATGTGTATCTATACATATACTTGTGTGTGTATATATATATATGTATGTATATAACATCTATCTGTAGATATGCCTGGTTTTCTGAAAGTGGCATGGTATAGACTCCAATTTATGTGCCATTTCTTGCTTTAAATACAACAGTTCAAGCAGTATGATAATATGGATAAAAATGTGAGTCAAATCTCAGCTATTCGAGCCTATGGCTATGTGACTTTGGGTGAATCATTTCAGCTTTCTAGATACCTGTAAAATGAAGTGATGTTGACTTTATCTCTAAAGTGATTTTCATTTATTAAATGCTATGATTCTATTCACTGATGTTCAAATAAAATGCAATCTAAATGCCATATAGTTGTTTCCCTCACCTTTGCAATTTATTTCTAGTGAGGGAGTTATTAACTTAGAATCATTACACATCAACCCTTCACCATGACCTATATATTTAGAAATCTAGTCAAAGGTTGGAGAATATTTAATTCAATTTAATAAGAAGTGTCAAATATATATAAGCACTGCACTTTGCATTGGGAATACAAAGAAAAAAATTAAAATAATCCTTGTCCTTGGAAAACCTTTGCTAAAGACAAAAGGAGTTACCCTGTTTTCCTTTCCTCACTCCCACAACTGACCTCTTAGGTACTAAACCATTCCTTATCTTATTTAGCATAATTTTGTGGTGAGAGAGATGAGATGGCTAATATTCTGAAGCAGCTTGAATAAAGGTTATGGGACAAAAACATAAATACAATTTCTAAAGAGACCTTTGGAATTGTTTTAGAATTTACTTTAACACTATAATACTTCCCTATTGTTGATAGAGAAAACTGGTCCTATTCATAACAAATAGTTGTCAGAAACAATACAGCAGATGGATGGCAAAAAAGAGCATGAATGGTTCAGCCTCATCAGTTTTGAAAACACAAACAGCTAATCTAAAGATGCTACCTCCACCTACATTGTATGGACTAATGAGGCCTTCATTCTGGGCAATCTTTAAGGACATTTCTATGTTACCCAAACTGAACATGCCGAGACTAGTCTAGATTACATTTGTAAAAATGCAGGTTGGAATTAGGATCACAACAACCATCAGAATACACATTTTAAGATAGTCTTTGGTCGTCTACATAGTCTTTATAGTAGGTCAAATCTGTCATAGAATATGACCATTTCCTTAACTATAGCAACCACATCGGTGAACCTAAAGCACTTATATTTACCAGTGAGAGCTGTTGTAAAACAACTGATATTCTGGACATACAATCTATAATAAAAATTTTAACGGTTGATAGAATGAAGCAAAATTGTAGAAATTTATTTTTCTGTCATTATTTTCGTATGGAGAACTTCAAATATTCATACTGTATTTTTTATTTCTCTTTATCAATTTTATTGATTACGTTTAATTTAATCAATTAATTAAATTTTAAATTACTTTTTTATTAATTTATCAGTTTAGTTTTAGTTAACAAGATTCAATTCCATAGTTCCTTGATTTTCAAATTTCCTTTCCCTCCTTCCCCCCACCCACCACAACAGCATAGTATAGGATCTGCAAATGCTTTGACATTAGACATTAGTCCAATTACAAAGGCATATTGTACTAGTTGGGATGAAAAATGGTAAAGAAGAAATAAAACCAAACAGGGAAAGGAAAAAGATCAATTAGTTTGCATCCATCAGGATTCAAGTTCAGTTCTTTCAAGATATATCTTTGGAAGTCACATTTCTCTCCTTCATGAGTCTTTCAGGATTGACTTATATCACTGCATTGCTGCAAAGAGACCAGTCTGTCATAGTTGGTCATCACACATATGCTGTGTCTGTGATTGTATACAAATTTCTCCTGATTGTACTCTTCTCACTCAGCATCAGTTTGTATAAGCCTCTCCAGGTATATATGAAGTCCATCTGCTCCTTGTTTCTTATAGCACAATAATATTCCATTACATTCATATACCACAACTTGTTTAGCCATTCCCCAATTGATGGGCACCCCTTTAATTTCCAATTCTTTGCAACCACAAAAAGAGTTGCTATAAATATTTTTGTACATATGGGTCTTCCTCCCTCTTCTATGAACTCTTTGGCATATAAGCCTAGAAGTGTGATTGCTGGGTCAAAGGGTATGAAATTATTTATAGCCTTTGGGCATAATTCCAGATTGCTCTCCAGAATGGTTGGATAAGGTCACAACTCCACCAGCAATGCATTAGTGTTCCAATTTGCCCACATCCTCTCCAGCATTTGTCATTTCCCTGTTTTTATCTCAGAGAAAGCAAAAGCAAAAATAAATCTAATTAAAAGAGATAAGGAAGGAAACTATATCCTGCTAAAAGGCACCATCGAGAATGAAGCAATATCGTTACTTAATATATATGCACCAACTGGTATTGCATCCAAATTCCTAGAGGAGAAGTTAAAGAAATTAGAGGAAGAAATTGATAGCAAAACTATACTAGTGGGGGAACTTAATATCCCCCTTTCTGAACTTGATAAATCTAACCTCAAAATAAGCAAGAAAGAAGTGAATAGGAGGTGAATAGAATTTTAGAGAGACTGGATATGATGGATCTCTGGAGAAAACTGAATGGGGATAAAAAGGAATTTACTTTCTTCTCAGCAGTGCATGGTACATACTCAAAAATAGACCATGTACTAAGGCATAAAAACCTCACAATCCAGTGCAGAAAGGCAGAAATGTTAAGCGCATCATTCTCAGATCATGATGCAATAAAAATTATATGCAATAAAGGGTCAGGGAAATATAGACTAAAAACAAATTGGAAAGTAAACAATTTAATCATAAAGAATTAGTGGGTCAAACAAGAAATTAGAGAAACAATCAATAATTTCATTCAAGAGAATGATAACAATGAGACAACATACCAAAATTTGTGGGATGCATTAAAGGCAATTCTTAGGGGAAATTTTAAATACTTGAGTACATACTAGAATAAAGCAGAGAGAAGGGAGGTCAATGAATTGGACATGCAATTGAAAAAAATAGAAAAGAACAAATTGAAAATGCCCAATTTAGTACTAAATTAGGAATATTTAAAACCAAAGAAGAGATTAATAAAATTAAAATTAAGAAAACTATTGAATAATAAATAACATTAAAAGCTGGTTTTATGAAAAAAACAATAAAATTGATAGACCCTTTGTCAATACGATAAAAAAGAAAGAAGAAAACCAAATTATGAGTATCAAAAATGAAAACGGTGAATCTACCTCCAATGAAGAGGAAATCAAAAAAATAATTAGGAATTATTTTCCCAATTGCATGCATATAAATATGAAAATCTTAGTGAAATAGATGAATATTTACAAAATTACAAGTTGCCCAGATTAACTGAAGAGGAAGTAAATTACCTAAATGCCCGTATCAGGAAAAGAAATCAAACAATCCATCAATGAACTCCCCAGGAAAAAATCTCCCAGGCCAGATGGGTTTACTAGTGAATTCTATCAAATATTTAAAGAACAATTGATTCCAATACTCTAGAAACTATTTGGGAAAATTAGCAAAGAAGGAGTCCTACCAAACTCTTTCTATGACACAAATATGATACTGATTCCTAAATCAGGAAGAGATAAAACAGAGAAAGAAAATTATAGGCCAATTTCCCTCATGAATTTAGATGCAAAAATTTTAAATGAAATGTTAGCCAAAAGACTTCAAAAACTTATCACAAAAATAATACACTTTGATCAGTTAGGATTTATTCCAGGCATGCAAGGAAAGTTTAATATTTGGAAAGCCATCAGTATAATTTATCACATCAACAATAAAACTAGCAGAAACCACATAATTATTTCAATAGATGCAGAAAAGGCCTTTGACACAGTACAATATACATTCCTATTAAAAGTACTAGAAAGTATAGGAATAAATGGAGCCTTTCTTAAAATAGTTGATAGCATCTATTTAAAACCATCAGCAAGTATTATATGCAAAGGGAATAAACTAGAAGCATTTCAAATAAGATCAGGAGTGAAACAAGGGTGTCCACTATCACATATCTTATTCAATATGGTTCTAGAAATGTTAGCATTAGCAATTAGAGAAGAAAAAGAAACCAAAGGAATCAAATTAGGCAAAGAAGAGACCAAGCTATCACTCTTTGCAGATGATATGATGATATACTTAGAGAATCCTAGAGAATCAATAAAAAACTACTTGAGACAATAAATAAATTTGGCAAAGTTGCAGGATATAAAATAAACCCACATAAATCCTCGGCATTCCTGTATATCTCTAATGAAATTCAACAGCAAGAGAGAGAAAGAAAAATCCCATTTAAAGTCACTGTAGACACTATACAATATTTGGGCATCTACCTGCCAAAACAAAAACAGGACCTATATAATCACAATTACAAAACATTTCTCACACAAATAAAATCAGATCTAACTAACTGGAAAAATATCAATTGCTTGTGGCTGGGTCGAGCTAATATAATAACAATGACAATTTTACCCAAACTAAATTACACATTTAGTGCCATACCAATCAACTTACGATAAAACAACTTTTTAGAGTTAGACAAAATAGTAACAAAATTTATTTGGAAAAACAAACGGTCTAGAATATCAAGGGAATTAATGAAAAGAAATGCTAGGGAAGGTGGACTATATATGCCAGATTTTAATCTTTGTTATACAGCAGCAGTCATCAAAACTGCTTGGTACTAGAAGAGGAGTAGAGTAGTGGATCAATGGAATAGATTTGGGTACAGGAGACCCAGCAGTAAATTAATACAGTAATCTATTGTTTGAAAAACCCAAAGACCCAAGTTTTGGGGATAAGAATGAATTATTTGACAAAACTGATGGGAAAACTGGAATACAGTATGGCAGAAACTGGATATAGACCATTATCTAACACCATATACCAAAATCAAGTATAAATGGGTGCATGATCTAGGTATAAAGGATGATACTGTAAGCAATCTGGGAAAGCAAGGAATAGTTTACCTGACAGATTTGTGGAGAGGGGAAGAATTTAGGACCAAACAAGAATTAGAGAGCATTATAAAATGCAAAATGGATAATTTTGATTACATTAAATTGGAAAGCTTCTGTACAAACAAAATCAATGTAACCAAGATCAAGAGGGAGGTGGGAAATTGGGAAAGAATTTTTACAACCTATGTCTCTTATAAAGGAATCATTTCTAAAATACATGGAGAATTGAGTCAAATCTATAAGAATACAAGTCGTTTCCCAATACTAAATGGTCATAGGATATGAACAGGCAGTTATCAGAGAAAGAAATTAAAGATATCTATAAGCAAATGAAGAAATTCTCTAAATCACTATTGGTTAGAAAAATGCAAATCAAAACAATTCTGAGATACCATATCTCTCCAGTCAGATTGTCTAAGATGACAAAACAAGAAAATGACAAATGCTGGAGAGGATGTGGGCAAATTGGAGCACAAATGATCAAACTTTAGGCATAAATGTATGATATTCTGAGGTGGCTAGGTGGCACAATGAATAGAGCACCGGCCCTGGCATCAGGAGACCTGAGTTCAAATCCAGCCTCAGACACTTGACACACTTACTAGCCATGTGACCTTGGGCGAGTCAAATGAACCCAACTGCTCTTCCTCCCCCTCGATAAAAAAAAGTATGCTTTTTTGGCAATAGTCCAGAAGTGCTAGTTTGAGCCTAATTTAAATACCTATTCAATTCGGAAATTGAGCATCAGTTTTCTGTGGAATCCCTGATAATATAGTCATAGGATCTTTGAGATGAAAAGGGATCTCAGAGACCATCTAGTCCGAAAATTTACCCTATAACATGACAAAATAGTGGTATCTACTTGAAGATTTCCAGTACCAAAGGGTTATCTAGCCTTTCTTGCAGCCAATTCATTTAGGGAAAGTGTATAAATCATGTTATTCCACTTTTGGACAGTTCCATTTATGAGAATGTTATCCCTTATCTTGATCTGAAAACCACTTCCTTATCACTTTTATCTATTAACCTTCTTTCATCTGAAATAAAATAAATTTAGTACCTTTTTTCATGTTCAAAAAAAAGTTATAGGTTTCAGCCAAGTTTTCTGAAGTTCTTTCTTTCATACATTAAAAATCCCAGGTATTTCCATGAATTCGTCATACAATCTAAATTTGATTTTAACAAATGCTTTATTAACTTCTGGTTTACATCATTCATTGCTGCAGGATTTTGAGTTATAATTTTTTCCCCATTTTCCCCTACGAACCACCCCAGAACAGCAGTCCCACAAGACATCCCCTCATCCAATCTGCTCTCTCTCATATCTTCTCCTATACCCCCTTCGACTTTTCCATTAGAGGAAGGTGAATATCTGTGCTCCAATGCCTGCACATCTTATCTCCCAACTACATGTAAAATAGTCTTAATAATAGTGTTCATATACACTTGAAACATTTAATTTTAAAACTTCAAATTACAGATCCATTCCCTTCCTCCCTTGTCACCCACTGCCTCTGGGAAGATAAGTAATTCAGTATGTGTTCTACATGTATAGCTATGAAAAACATTACCATAGTAGATATATTGTAAAAGACTGCTTATAGGGGCGGAGCCAAGATGGCGGAGTAGAAACAGCTCATCCAAGCCTCTCTGCCCCCAGATTCTCCACAAACTATGTAAAAAAGGACTCTGAAAAATTTCTGGAGCCCCAGCACCCACAGAACGACACAAAGAAGCTAACCTCCCGCTGAGGACAGCCCAGCACCCTGCAGGAAGGACCAGCGCAGTGGTCTGGGAGCCAGCAGCGCGCAGAGCGCAGGAGCCGACCCGAGCCCAGGTCCACTTGAGCCGAGGTTTTAGCCCCAGGGCGGCAGGGCCAGCAGCCGGCTGGAGGAACCCCAGAACACCAGGAACTGTGGAGATTCCAGAATTATCAACATAGACTTGCCTAGGACAAAGTAAGAGGTTAGTGTCCTATGGACTTTGGGACCTGTATTTGGGGAATGCGTCAGCTCCCTCCCCTGGGGGCTAGAAGCTGCTGAGGAGACACGCCATTTTGTAGTTTTCAGAGGCATTTCCAGCTCCCAGCCTACAAATCGTGGGGAGATCCAGCGATCAGTCTTGGGGGGTAATCGCTCTTGCTTTAACCTCCCTGGATCTGGATTGTGATCTAGGGTGGAAGTTGTGGGTGGGTTTACAGCTTGCCAGAAACGGAAGTTGCCCCCCACACGTTCGGGACGAAAATTCCTCTATCTGGCCTTAAAGCCATAGTGTGGCAACAAGCCCAAAAGTCAAGCAATTAAGTGGCAACATGCCAAGGCAAAGGAAACAGAAAAATGCAACCCTAGACTCCTATTTTGGGGGCATAGAGCGGGAAAAGGACTGTGAGGTCAGAAGTCCTGCTCCAAAAGCCCCAGGGGAAAACATGAGTGGGTTGCAGGCCATAGAGGACCTTAAGAAGGACTTTAAAAATCAAATAAGAGAAGTGGAGGAAAAATTGGAAAGAGAAATGAGAAGGATGCAGGAAAAGTATGAAATGAGGGTCAACAGCCTGACTGAGGAAAACAACACCTTAAAAAATAGACTAACTCAAATGGCAAAGGAGGCCCAAAAGGGCAATGAGGAGAAGAATGCCTTAAAAAGTCGAATTTGCCAGATGGAAAAAGAATCTCAAAAGTTCACTGAGGAGATTCATTCCTTCAGAGTTAGACTGGAGCAAATGGAAGCTAGTGACTTTATGAGAAATCAAGATGCTGTTAAGCAGATCCAAACAAACGAAAGATTAGAAGGCAATGTGAAATATCTCATGGGAAAAACCACTGACCTGGAGAATAGATCCAGGAGAGACAATTTAAAAATTATTGGACTACCTGAAAGCCATGATCAAGAAAGAACC